>JAAAWM010010587.1:0-45307 GCA_036873465.1 Thinopyrum obtusiflorum
AAGGAAAGGAACATTTAGCATGTCGTCTAAAGAAATCAATTTATGGCTTGAAGCAAGCTTCAAGAGAGTGGTACCTCAAGTTTGATAAAATTATCAAAACTTTTGGTTTCACCGAAAATGTTGTGGACAACTGCATATACGTTAAGTTTAAAGGCAGTAGGTTCACATTTTTAGTCCTATACGTTGATGACATATTGTTGGCATGTAGCGATAAGGATATGCTGCATGAGACCAAGAATTTTCTGTCATCCAGTTTTGATATGAAAGATCTTGGTGAAGCCTCGTATGTCCTCGGCATCGAGATTCATCGAGATAGGTCCAGAGGAACGTTAGGACTATCTCAAAAGGCATACTTTGAGAGAGTACTGAAAAAATTCAATATGCATAAGTGCTCACCCTCACCTGCTCCTATAGTTAAGGGCGATAAGTTTGGGACATTTCAATGTCCGAGGAACCAATGTGAAACTGATCAGATGAAGTCGGTTCCTTATGCTTCAGCTGTTGGAAGCATCATGTATGCTCAAGTGTGTACACGCCCAGACTTATGTTTTGTAACCGGGGTGCTTGGCAGATACCAATCAAATCCAGGACCGGACCACTGGAAGGCCGCAAAGAAAGTCTTGCGTTATAGGGGGGGGGGGGGGGGGGGGGGGGGGGGGGGGGGGGGGGGGGGGGGGGGGGGGGGGGGGGGGGGGGGGGGGGGGGGGGGGGGGGGGGGGGGGGGGGGGGGGGGTGAGATCCACGTCAGGTTATATATTCACACTCGCGGGAGGAGCTATATCGTGGAAAAGCTCCAAACAAACGTTAACTGCTGGATCTACGATGCAAGCAGAATTTGTAGCATGTTATGAGGCCACCGGGCAGGCTGTATGGCTAAAGAATTTTATACCCGGACTTAAAGGTGGTTGACAGCATATCTAGACCAATTTTATTGTACTGTGATAATGAACCCGCAGTTTTCTATACGAGTAACAACAGGTCAAGTAGTGCCGCCACACACATTGACATAAATTATCGTGTTGTGAAAGATAGAATCCAGGATCAAACAATTGATGTTAAACATATAAGAACGAAGCATATGCTTGCGGATCCGCTAACAAAAGGCTTACCACCCAGTATTTTTCGTGAGCAAGTTGCCGGCATGGGACTACTGGAAGCCTTATGATTCTAGAATAAGAGGACCATTAAAATAAACCACTCTCCAGTTACCAAATTGTTTTCCATTTCGAAATAGGCGGATGTGCTATAAGTGTTGAGGATCTATGGCGTTTCGAGCTGTGGTAACACCTCACTTTGGTACATCATTCCTATGTAGAATGGGCAATTGAAGTTAAGCCTAAAGATCAAGGGGGAGAATGTTGGTTTTCATCTGGCGGCTTAACAGGCCAGTTAGATCTATTAGTCTAACAGGAAAAAAAATAAGGGGATAACGATAAGTGAAGGGGTCCAAGTACCAACGTACGTGAGCCTTGATCAGAGCTAACGTGCCCTGATCGAGGGCGCCAAAAAACCAACTCAGGTTTTGGGTCCCCTGTCGCCAGCGTCATATTAAAAGGATACAAGAGAGAGCTGGCCACCTGCGAGATCATAATTCACGTAAGGTTTACTCTCCTCCCGATATTCTCAACTCACTCGATCAGGGGGAGCGCTGCAGCGACGGGAAGACCTAAGCCAGTCGCCGCTGCTGTCCCAGGCTAGTGCCGGTGGCGTCCTGAAGGAAACAGGACGTCAAGGAGAACCTTTGCTTCGACTACATCACCCCTGCACCGAGCAGGCGATCATGTCCACTCCCGTGACATGTAAAGGATCCCTAAACTCTTCTCTGTTCATGTCAATTAGGTGTTCTAGTTGCAATCAATTCCTAGGCATCCCATAGATGCATAATTATACCAACGGCCACCACTTCTCACGATCCCTGTTAAACATTTTCAAAATCCTCAAAAACCTAACAGAAAAAGGGGGGGGGGGGGGGGGGGGGGGGGGGGGGGGGGGGGGGGGGGGGGGGGGGGGGGGGGGGGGGGGGGGGGGGGGGGGGGGGGGGGGGGGGGGGGGGGGGGGGGGGGGGGGGGGGGGGGGGGGGGGGGGGGGGGGGGGGGGGGGGGGGGGGGGGGGGGGGGGGGGGGGGGGGGGGGGGGGGGGGGGGGGGGGGGGGGGGGGGGGGGGGGGGGGGGGGGGGGGGGGGGGGGGGGGGGGGGGGGGGGGGGGGGGGGGGGGGGGGGGGGGGGGGGGGGGGGGGGGGGGGGGGGGGGGGGGGGGGGGGGGGGGGGGGGGGGGGGGGGGGGGGGGGGGGGGGGGGGGGGGGGGGGGGGGGGGGGGGGGGGGGGGGGGGGGGGGGGGGGGGGGGGGGGGGGGGGGGGGGGGGGGGGGGGGGGGGGGGGGGGGGGGGGGGGGGGGGGGGGGGGGGGGGGGGGGGGGGGGGGGGGGGGGGGGGGGGGGGGGGGGGGGGGGGGGGGGGGGGGGGGGGGGGGGGGGGGGGGGGGGGGGGGGGGGGGGGGGGGGGGGGGGGGGGGGGGGGGGGGGGGGGGGGGGGGGGGGGGGGGGGGGGGGGGGGGGGGGGGGGGGGGGGGGGGGGGGGGGGGGGGGGGGGGGGGGGGGGGGGGGGGGGGGGGGGGGGGGGGGGGGGGGGGGGGGGGGGGGGGGGGGGGGGGGGGGGGGGGGGGGGGGGGGGGGGGGGGGGGGGGGGGGGGGGGGGGGGGGGGGGGGGGGGGGGGGGGGGGGGGGGGGGGGGGGGGGGGGGGGGGGGGGGGGGGGGGGGGGGGGGGGGGGGGGGGGGGGGGGGGGGGGGGGGGGGGGGGGGGGGGGGGGGGGGGGGGGGGGGGGGGGGGGGGGGGGGGGGGGGGGGGGGGGGGGGGGGGGGGGGGGGGGGGGGGGGGGGGGGGGGGGGGGGGGGGGGGGGGGGGGGGGGGGGGGGGGGGGGGGGGGGGGGGGGGGGGGGGGGGGGGGGGGGGGGGGGGGGGGGGGGGGGGGGGGGGGGGGGGGGGGGGGGGGGGGGGGGGGGGGGGGGGGGGGGGGGGGGGGGGGGGGGGGGGGGGGGGGGGGGGGGGGGGGGGTTTACGTGTAGCTGTGGGGTCTTTTGGGCTAAAATCACTATCGCGATTTTGTGTTTTTTTTACGGTGCGTTTAAGTTAATAGTTATTATGTTTTTGCACCGTTAAAAGAAAATAGAAAATGCCCAAAACTAAAATGAACACATTATTATTCTGGGTAAAATTGAACCAACGAGATATTTTATTCAGGATTTATTATGTGTTTTGCATGATGAATTTTTTAGACATCAAAAAGAATGATATTTTCTTTTATGTTGATGTTTAAATTCAGAATGAAATGACTCTAATTTTAATTCGGACCAACGTTGTTTTATTATTATGAGTCATCCCCTATGATATTTTAATTCCATGTTTTTTCTGCCCAATGGTGTTTTGACATGGAGTTGAAATTAAATACTTGGCATGTTTGTTTATTTACCAACGTAAATTTATAATCATGCAAGTTTACTAATGAATTTTTATGATGATTTCAGCTTCCGCTCCATTTCGGTCCGACACGATCAAACCACTTACGGGGAGTAACTTCCCTCATTGGAAGTCCCAAATCGAATTATGTTTGGGTTGTAATGAATTTGACTATGCCTTGAGGGAAGAAAAACCTATGGCACCTGTTGCAGGTGTTACAGGGTATGCAGAACTAAACAAAGACTATGATGTTAAGATGGAAGTTATGTCAGTCCAGCGAAAACACACACACAAAAAACTTCTTCTGGGCTGGGCCGTTTTACGTGTAGCTGTGGGGTCTTTTGGGCTAAAATCACTATCGCGATTTTGTGTTTTTTTGGGGGGGGGGGGGGGGGGGGGGGGGGGGGGGGGGGGGGGGGGGGGGGGGGGGGGGGGGGGGGGGGGGGGGGGGGGGGGGGGGGGGGGGGGGGGGGGGGGGGGGGGGGGGGGGGGGGGGGGGGGGGGGGGGGGGGGGGGGGGGGGGGGGGGGGGGGGGGGGGGGGGGGGGGGGGGGGGGGGGGGGGGGGGGGGGGGGGGGGGGGGGGGGGGGGGGGGGGGGGGGGGGGGGGGGGGGGGGGGGGGGGGGGGGGGGGGGGGGGGGGGGGGGGGGGGGGGGGGGGGGGGGGGGGGGGGGGGGGGGGGGGGGGGGGGGGGGGGGGGGGGGGGGGGGGGGGGGGGGGGGGGGGGGGGGGGGGGGGGGGGGGGGGGGGGGGGGGGGGGGGGGGGGGGGGGGGGGGGGGGGGGGGGGGGGGGGGGGGGGGGGGGGGGGGGGGGGGGGGGGGGGGGGGGGGGGGGGGGGGGGGGGGGGGGGGGGGGGGGGGAGAAAATGCTTGTAACTTCTGCAAAGAGGAGGGACACTATCAAAGGGACTGCCCAGGCTTTCTAAAATGGATGAACAAAAGAGGTATTGATGAAATTACTTTTGTAGATGAATCTCTTTATGTTGATTTTTCAATAAAGTCATGGTGGATTGATTCAGGGGCAACCACTCACGTTGCTAACTCTATGCAGGGATTCGATACGATCCAAACTATAAGAGGAGGAACAAGAAAGCTTAAGGTTGCGAACGGAGTTGAGGCCGATGTTGAAGCTGTGGGATCTCTCACGTTGGAGCTACACACTGGCCACACTCTTAGATTGAATAATGTTATTTATGTGCCTACCTTAAGTAGGAATTTGATTTCAGTTTCTCGTTTAGATGATGATATGTATGAGTGCCATTTTGGCAAGAAACAATTTGCTTTGATCAAATGTAATAAGAATGTAGGCATCGGTGTTAGACGAAGCCAACTATACAGGTTGTCTCTTAATAATGATTCAGTTATGCATGTGAGTGATGAAATTAATCTTGAGAAGAAATGGAAAGGAGTTAGTAATTCTTCGAAATTGTGGCATTGTCGTTTGGGCCACATTTCGAGGGGGAGAATGGAACGCTTAGTTAAAAATGAAATACTCCTCCCATTAGACTTCTCAGATGCAGACAAATGTGTCGACTACATTAAAGGAAAATTCGCAAAAACAATTAAGAAAGGAGCAGTAAGAGCCACAGGGGTTTTAGAATTAATTCACACCGACATATGTGGACCCCTTAATGTTAAGTCTGTAGATGTTTTGATTCGTTCATTACATTCACAGATGACTTTTCCCGCTATGGGTATATTTATCCCATACGTGACCGATCGGAAGCTTTGGAGAAATTCAAAGTCTATAAAGCGGAGGTTGAAAATCAACTGAACGCAAAAATCAAAGTTGTACGGTCTGATCGCGGGGGAGAGTATTATGGTAGGCATGCTCCTTATGGGCAGATTCCTGGACCTTTTGCCAAGTTCTTATCTGAAAATGGAATCATTGCTCAGTACTCAATGCCTGGTGAACCACAACAAAATGGTGTGGCCGAGCGTCGCAACCGCACCCTTATGGATATGGTGCGAAGCATGCTTAGTCACTCGAGTTTACCAGTAAGCCTTTGAATAGAGGCATTAAAGACAGCTGCACACATACTAAATCTTGCTCCAACTAAGTCAGCACCGAACACACCTTACGAGATGTGGGCGGGAAAGAAACCGAGCTTGAATTACTTACGGGTGTGGGGTTGCCCTGCTGAAGCTAAAGTTTTCAATCCACGGGGGGGGGGGGGGGGGGGGGGGGGGGGGGGGGGGGGGGGGGGGGGGGGGGGGGGGGGGGGGGGGGGGGGGGGGGGGGGGGGGGGGGGGGGGGGGGGGGGGGGGGGGGGGGGGGGGGGGGGGGGGGGGGGGGGGGGGGGGGGGGGGGGGGGGGGGGGGGGGGGGGGGGGGGGGGGGGGGGGGGGGATTGTTTTTCCAATACGAAGAAATGTGACATCTGATGATCCTGAATCTCACGGTTCAGTCTCTCAGTCGAATGGTGATCCAGAAACTAATAATGAGAATCCAAACACAAATGAGGATCTCCGAGAAAATAATGAAAATGATGATGTTCCACCACCACCTCCGCCCATGGGTAGACCACGGCGTGAGAGGAAGAAAGCCATATCAGATGATTATATCACTTTTCTAATGGAGGACATGAATGATATGGGAAAGGTGGAAGATCCAACCTCCTATAAGGAAGCCATTAAAAGCGAAAATTCGTCCAAATAGTTGGTTGCCATGGAAGACGAGTTGAAATCTATGGGCTCAAACGACGTATGGGACTTAGTAGAAGTTCCCGATGGAGCTAAGAAAGTAGGCTGCAAGTGGGTCTACAAAACCAAGTATGATTCCAAAGGGAATGTCGAACGGTTCAAGGCAAGACTAGTGGCAAAAGGGTATACACAGAGAGAAGGCATTGATTATAAGCAAACCTTCTCTCCTATGTCAACCAAGGATTCTTTCAGAATCATAATGGCATTAGTAGCTCATTACGACCTAGAACTACACCAAATGGATGTTAAAACGGCATTTCTAAATGGTGACTTAAAAGAAAACGTTTACATGGCTCAGCCAGAAGGCTTTGTTGTGGAAGGGAAGGAACATTTAGCATGTCGTCTAAACAAATCAATTTATGGCTTGAAGCAAGCTTCAAGAGAGTGGTACCTCAAGTTTGATACAATTATCAAAACTTTTGGTTTCATAGAAAATGTTGTGGACAACTGCATATACGTTAAGTTTAAAGGCAGTAGGTTCACATTTTTAGTCCTATACGTTGATGACATATTGTTGGCATGTAGCGATAAGGATATGCTGCATGAGACCAAGAATTTTCTGTCATCTAGTTTTGATATGAAAGATCTTGGTGAAGCCTCGTATGTCCTCGGTATCTAGATTCATCGAGATAGGTCCAGAGGAACGTTAGTTCTATCTCAAAAAGCATACTTTGAGAGAGTACTGAAAAAATTCAATATACATAAGTGCTCACCCTCACCTGCTCCTATAGTTAAGGGCGATAAGTTTGGGACATTTCAATGTCCGAGGAACCAATATGACACTGATCAGATGAAGTCGGTTCCTTATGCTTCAGCTGTCGGAAGCATCATGTATGCTCAAGTGTGTACACGCCCAGATTTATGTTTTGTAACTGGGATGCTTGGCAGATACCAATCAAATCCAGGACCGGACCACTGGAAGGCCGCAAAGAAAGTCTTGCGTTATATGCAAGGAACTAAGGATTTCATGCTTACATATAAAAGAACTGATAACCTAGAAATTGTTGGTTATTCAGACTCTGATTTTGCCGGGTGCGTGGATAGTAAGAGATCCACGTCAGGTTATATATTCACACTCGCGGGAGGAGCTATATCGTGGAAAAGCTCCAAACAAACATTAACTGCTGGATCTACGATGCAAGCGGAATTTGTAGCATGTTATGAGGCCACCGGGCAGGCTGTATGGCTAAAGAATTTTATTCCCGGACTTAAAGTGGTTGATAGCATATCTAAACCAATTTTATTGTACTGCGATAATGAACCAGCAGTTTTCTATACGAGTAACAACACGTCAAGTAATGATGCCAGACACATTGACATAAAGTATCGTGTTGTGAAAGATAGAATCCAGGATCAAACAGTTGATGTTAAACACATAAGAACGAAGCATATGCTTGTGGATCCGCTAACAAAAGGCTTGCCACCCAGTATTTTTCGTGAGCATGTAGCCGGCATGGGACTACTGGAAGCCTTATGATTCTGGAATAAGAGGACCATTAAAATGAACCACTCCCCAAGTAGCAAAATGTTTTCCATTTCGAAATAGGCGGGTGTGCTATAAGTGTTGAGGTTCTATAGCGTTTCGAGCTGTAGTAACACCTCATTTTGGTACATCATTCCTATGTAGAATGGGCGAATGAAGTTAAGCCTAACGATCAAGGGGGAGAATGTTGGTTTTGATCTGACGGCTTAAACAGGCCCGTTAGATCTATTAGTCTAACAAAAAAAGATGAAGGGATAACGATAAGTGAAGGGGTCCACGTACCAACGTACGTGAGCCTTGATCAGAACTAACGCGCCCTGATCGGGGGCGCCCAAAAACCAACTCAGGTTTTGGGTCCCCTGTCGCCAGCGCCATATTAAAAGGGATACGGGAGAGAGCTGGCCACCTGCGAGATCACAATTCACGTAAGATTTACTCTCCTCCCGATATTCTCTCACCCCATCCGATCAGGGGGAGTGCTGCAGCGACGTGAAGACCTAAGCCAGCCGCCGCCGCTGTCCCTGGGCGTCGAGGAGAACCTCTACTTCGACTACATCACCCCTGCATCAAGCCTGCACCAAGCAGGCGATCATGTCCACTGCCGTGACATGTAATGATCCCCTAAAACCCTTCTCTGTTCATGCTTTTAGGTGATCTAGATGCAATCAATTCCTGCTAATGGTATCCTAGAGATGCATAATTAATACAACATTACGCTCACCAAAGTGGTGGAATTCAAGAGGCAAAAATTAATTCCAGAAACATACATTGTATCTGTATCTCTATTCATTGCTTGCTCTTGCAGTGTGAAGCAACCATATATTTCCAGGATTTTGGTTCCCATAGTTTAGGTCCTGTACATAGAAACCATTGTCAAGATATCTCCATGAAAAGCTGTTGCACCCAATTCAAAACAACAGGATTGTAGAAATAGATGAGCTGACATGGACATAACAGAATAAATTATGTACAGTCACTATGCAGAGAAAGTATACTTCAGCGGTGTATAACTTGTAGTACCAATCATAGAAACTATAAAATCAGTCAATGGTATTTATAGTTATACACATATTTGTTGTGCAGGTATACAATAACCACTGGAAATGGGACATAGCATATGACCAGTGCAAATGATGATTTAAGCATAATCCAAGTTTACTCGATCAAAGTTAATGGCTACCATCATATCCAAAGCAAAAACTCTCCTGTCATTACAAAGACACGTGAAAACTCTATTCACATGCTTCTTGACGTTGAGTTAAAGAAAAACGGAGACACCAAACCAAATGTGTTTATAAAAGCAAAAATAAAAGGAGAGTAGAGTAACATTTAAACCTGCAGGCAGCAAGGTGTACATTTGTAGCACAATAGAGAGAGAGAGGGAGATAAGAGAAACTAAATGAAGAAAAAGGAAACTGAAAGGTACGTTCATCAGGATAGCTCGAACAAGCATAAGATATATCCTTGTGCTCGAGGCTAACTAGCTGTCGTTGGAGACACCGATGAAGTGGCATCATATTTATAGCTGGGCAGTCTTAAATGATGAGGTACTGAAGGGCTGAATAATTCCCGCGACTAGCTGGTACAGATACCAGATGTTTGCATCTCTCAAGATGTAGTTTTTCCTGTAATGACAGGTCTCCCAAGCAATACAGTGACTCCAGACCATCGCAACATCAAATACACAAAGTTTGGTGTCCATACAACTGTGCTAGCATGAAACGAAGCTTCTTAGAGCCATCTATTACTGAAGCCTGCAGACATGGCAAATGATTAATTCTGGGTGAAGATGACTTGTCTAGCAAATTCTTGATGCAAGATCACTGCAATGTTCAGATGATGCTCCTGTACCAAAGTGTTGTACACTCTCCAACTCTCTATAGTCCTGCCCCAGTATGGATTCGAAAAGGTCACACCATCTAATTTCAATACTCATGAGATAAGGGGGGAGAACGAAAACCTCTGTCAAGCTTCCACATTGATATGTCTTTTGATCTTTCAAATTTGGCAGGAGTTGATCCCTCCCTCGAGTACAATATATCATTTCACCTGGGTGGGGCTTACTAGCTTGCTGCAACTATAAATGTATACACTATTCAATGATACCAAGCTTTAGAACTCTTCAAGCCAGTAGATGAGCGTATCACAACCATCGATCGCTAATTCCCCGAGCTGACCAAGACGTTTCCAGACCCCAACTGTTCGCTGCAATGGACTTGAGCCGAACAAAAAGCTGCAACCAAAATACACTGGTGTCAAAATGGATACTTACAGTTCTGGTGTTGCTTTCTATCACTCACAGACAGCCATAAGTCAGACACGCAAGACATGTGCCTAGATTCAAATATTGATAAGAAAAGTTGACCCTTATCTTCCTCAATGTCTATAACTTTGAGTTTTGGTGCTTCAGGCAGGGTTGTTAGCTTTGGGAAGTTCTTCAAGTGAACTCTCTCAAGTAGAGGAAATGTTAATTCTTCTCCGTTTGTTTCCGCCCATCTCTCAGAATCTCCAATTTTTCTAACCTGAGGTGTTTTAATGCTGGAAATGTTGCAGATGAATTGTGACTGCGTAGGCTTTGCAGGTTGTGCAACCTTATCATAACAAGAACATTGAGAGCCTTAAATTGACCGAATTGGGGAAATTCATCACAAATTGTACAACCATCTAGGTGGAGCTCGATCAAATGCTCCAGAAAAGTAAGATCTGTCACCCATGCTGGGAAATTGGTACCTTTGTATGAGTGTATTATTAGCAACTCCCAACCTGAGCATTAAGAGCATCAACGACATCCCTGTGTTGGTCAGTTCCTCACTGTTGTCATCGCACCTTTTAAGAGATAAATGTGTGAGTTTCTCTTTATTTCCAACACCGCACGCTTTAGCATCTGCTTGATTTACATATTGAAGACCTGATAGTTCTAGTTCACCACCAAGGTTTAAGCCCTGTAGTTCTTCAATAGTACTACAACCATGGCTAGAATCCACCACAAAATATGTTAATGTCTGTAGAGAAGAGACTTTCCGAAGTTCTGGAGACATGCACTCTAGTGATATGTAACCATTAGTATAGAGATGATGGACATTTGACTAATACTTCGTATTCTTAGGAAGTCAACCAAGACTCTCACAATTAGAAAGGTTAAGGGTCTGTAGATTATATAATATGCCCATTTCCTTGGGAAGCTCTTTGATCCACATGTTGTGTGAGGCATTGAGATACCTCAGGTGCTGTAAGTGCCTTGCTTCACGTGGATGTTTGTACAATGAAAAGAGTTGAAGTGCTCACATATTATTGTACTTCGACAAGTGCGGTATTGACCCATCGGTGTGTTTATTTGCATACAACATTGACTGGAGAAATGTAGAGTTTTTCTTCTGATAATCATCCTAAAGAGTTCTGATATGGCGATAGAGGAGAACAATTGCCGAGTAGGGCCTCGTGACAGCAAGTCCTTTTGATCACGCATATGAACTATAGTAAAACGATCTTTTTCCATAAAAAGGTTAGGCAATGTCATGCATAAGATCATGTATACTGCATACTGTTCTTGAACGGACCTCCAAGTTAGCTCGTAAAAATTTCTCTGCCTACCATTTCAGGATTGTCACCTTCCACCAATGGTTTGTAATCATGTGCTATCCATAGCTGGATTGAAATCTCCACATCAATATGATAATCTTTGGGAAATACTGTACAAAAAGCATATCATTGTTTCAAGTGTTATGGCAAGTCATCATAGCTGAGTTTGTGTTTGCTAATGTTCATGTCTTCCCATAGCCCGTGTTGCCTCTGGTTAGTATGTTCTTCCATTCTTTCATGCCAGTCTTATTACTCAATGTAGATCCAAAGTCTTTGGCAGCTAAAAGGGAGCCCCCACATCTATCCAGAATCTTTTCAACCATGTCACTTAGCTCAACTTCGTTTGGCTTTTGCAAATTGAATGCTCTTTTGTAAATTGAATGTTATGGCTATCATTGGTGCACGTCTTCATAATTTGAGCCACTTGTGCATTACGAGTGGTCGTCAGTATTGCAATTTGCTTAGCGCCGTGCTTCAGGCAGGTCTTGAGTTTTTACCACTTATCAACATCGTCATTCCATACATCATCCAGCACAATAAGGTATCTCTTCCAACTTACTTCCGAAGTTCCTGCAATGCCTTTTCATGATTAATCTCCTTGGGTCTGGCAGATGTTGCTTGCAATCTTAACAACTTCAAAATCACTAGACACACAACAACACCTCTGGAGTTGGAAATACTCCTTGATTTCTAGGTCATGTAGACAAGCTGAGCAAAGGCCTTCTTGCCCATCCCAGCCATTCCAGCAATGGGAAGGGCCATGGGATCCCCGTCGCTAGCTTGAGAAATGAATATACTCACGGTCTTCTCTTCTCTTCTTCTCTGGACATGTTGACAATGTCCTTCTCGGAGTGGAGTATGATGGAGTTTGTAATGCGCCACTACATAGATGCAGTGGTGGATCTAGAATTTGACCAACAAGGGGGCAACATTACAAAGGGTTGCATTTTTTAGAACACAATACAAATAGTTAAGAAAGTACTGAATATACATATGAATGCACTAGTAAAAAAAGTTCTAGAATGCATGTGTGAGGGGGGGGCAATGGCCCCCATGACCCCTACACTAGAGAATTGGGTTATGTCGTGGGCAGGGAAGATGCTTACCATATCAAAGCCAAGCATCTTGTAATGCCCCTTCTTCTTGGCGTCACGCCGGAGTACCTGGTACTTGAGCTCGTTGAAGACATCGTTCCCCTCATGGGCTACCTTCTTGAGTGCTTCGAACAATGCACCCACTTCGTGCTGGTAAGCTTTTTCTCCGCATCTTCGATGATGTGCAAGACATCTGTCAGGTCGCCCTCCAGGATCTCACGGTGCTTCTTCATGCCGTCCATCACCTTGTACTGGTCCTTCAGGAAGCTGGATGCCTTGTTCGTCAACAGGGAGACCAATGGCTTGACCATAAACTCCGTCGTTGTTGCTCTCCATTCACAACTCCCAACTCACAAGGAACACATAAGACCTATGCATAAGAGAAAATGGTGTGAGATTGACGTTGATTCAACGAAACGAGAAAATTGGGTATTTGCCGCTTTCATTACGTGGCTTCTCAAAATTGCCAGTTTCAAGATTGGCTTCGCAAAATTGCCACCCTGTTCGTTGACTCCTTGATTACCATGCCACTTCCCTCTTTTATTGATTTTCCCTTTTCCTTTTCCATTTATAAGCACTGGAAAAGACCATACTACCCCTGATGCTATGTACAAGTACTATCCACATCCTAATTGATCATAATTGATACTTGAAGCAGACGAGAGCGCCGCCAAGAATACCCCGTGCATTCCATCACTGATCTCCTCGACGCAGATCGCCTGAACGTCGCGCGCCGCCAATCTTCTCAACATCACGTACCGCCGATTGCCTACACCCAGCGTGCCGCCGATCTCGTCAAGGCCGTGTGCCGCTGATCTCGCTGACGCCACGTGCATGGATTCTGGGGGGGGGGGGGGGGGGGGGGGGGGGGGGGGGGGGGGGGGGGGGGGGGGGGGGGGGGGGGGGGGGGGGGGGGGGGGGGGGGGGGGGGGGGGGGGGGGGGGGGGGGGGGGGGGGGGGGGGGGGGGGGGGGGGGGGGGGGGGGGGGGGGGGGGGGGGGGGGGGGGGGGGGGGGGGGGGGGGGGGGGGGGGGGGGGGGGGGGGGGGGGGGGGGGGGGGGGGGGGGGGGGGGGGGGGGGGGGGGGGGGGGGGGGGGGGGGGGGGGGGGGGGGGGGGGGGGGGGGGGGGGGGGGGGGGGGGGGGGGGGGGGGGGGGGGGGGGGGGGGGGGGGGGGGGGGGGGGGGGGGGGGGGGGGGGGGGGGGGGGGGGGGGGGGGGGGGGGGGGGGGGGGGGGGGGGGGGGGGGGGGGGGGGGGGGGGGGGGGGGGGGGGGGGGGGGGGGGGGGGGGGGGGGGGGGGGGGGGGGGGGGGGGGGGGGGGGGGGGGGGGGGGGGGGGGGGGGGGGGGGGGGGGGGGGGGGGGGGGGGGGGGGGGGGGGGGGGGGGGGGGGGGGGGGGGGGGGGGGGGGGGGGGGGGGGGGGGGGGGGGGGGGGGGGGGGGGGGGGGGGGGGGGGGGGGGGGGGGGGGGGGGGGGGGGGGGGGGGGGGGGGGGGGGGGGGGGGGGGGGGGGGGGGGGGGGGGGGGGGGGGGGGGGGGGGGGGGGGGGGGGGGGGGGGGGGGGGGGGGGGGGGGGGGGGGGGGGGGGGGGGGGGGGGGGGGGGGGGGGGGGGGGGGGGGGGGGGGGGGGGGGGGGGGGGGGGGGGGGGGGGGGGGGGGGGGGGGGGGGGGGGGGGGGGGGGGGGGGGGGGGGGGGGGGGGGGGGGGGGGGGGGGGGGGGGGGGGGGGGGGGGGGGGGGGGGGGGGGGGGGGGGGGGGGGGGGGGGGGGGGGGGGGGGGGGGGGGGGGGGGGGGGGGGGGGGGGGGGGGGGGGGGGGGGGGGGGGGGGGGGGGGGGGGGGGGGGGGGGGGGGGGGGGGGGGGGGGGGGGGGGGGGGGGGGGGGGGGGGGGGGGGGGGGGGGGGGGGGGGGGGGGGGGGGGGGGGGGGGGGGGGGGGGGGGGGGGGGGGGGGGGGGGGGGGGGGGGGGGGGGGGGGGGGGGGGGGGGGGGGGGGGGGGGGGGGGGGGGGGGGGGGGGGGGGGGGGGGGGGGGGGGGGGGGGGGGGGGGGGGGGGGGGGGGGGGGGGGGGGGGGGGGGGGGGGGGGGGGGGGGGGGGGGGGGGGGGGGGGGGGGGGGGGGGGGGGGGGGGGGGGGGGGGGGGGGGGGGGGGGGGGGGGGGGGGGGGGGGGGGGGGGGGGGGGGGGGGGGGGGGGGGGGGGGGGGGGGGGGGGGGGGGGGGGGGGGGGGGGGGGGGGGGGGGGGGGGGGGGGGGGGGGGGGGGGGGGGGGGGGGGGGGGGGGGGGGGGTCGAACATTCATAATACACTCAAAGCAGGAGTAGGGTTTTACGCATCCGTGCGACCCGAACCTGGGTAAATCGCCCGCGTGTGCTCGCTCGATCTGCTCTTTGTGCGACCCTCTCCCCCTGCCGAACGAGAAGGGGCCGGCCCGCTGGTCCCATAGGTGTCTGAGGATTCGTTCCCTGACAAGTATGCAGCATATGACTGAACAATTTTTTCTAGAAAGGTAGTATCGAGTATATATGGACTAAGGTAGTATGGAGTTCATATAATATGTAGTATATCACTGAACATTTTTTCTAGAAAGGTAGTATATGACCGAAAAGGAGTATGAAGTAGTATCTTTTTTAATAGTACGAAGTATATTCCTAGAAAGGTAGTATGGAGTATATAAACAAGAGTGGTATGGAGTATGTCGACAAAAACAAGAGAGTTTTTCTTTTAAGTTGCAAAATATAAAACTATAGAAATAACATACTCCCTCCGTCCCAAAAAAAAGTGTCTCAAACTTAGTACAACTTTGTACTAGAGTTAGTACAAAGTTGAGGCACTTATTTTAGGAAGGAGGGAGTAGTATATTTTATCATTCATGTGTACACATCATGTATATGTATATATACCTCAACTTGAAGTATGTTGTATGTAAACCGTCCTAAAAGAATACTCTGAACACCATTCTAGTGACCATGCAGGTATTATCATCACTAGTGGACCCGTTGCGCCAAATGGCGCAGAGGCACGCTAAAACCATGTCCGCAATTAAAAAAAAAGCATGGTTTAATCCCCTCTAATATGAAACATGGTGGATTGTTGTATACAATAAGATACACATTTTAACTTGATAGTACATAGTCTCATTTAAAACAAAATATATGTCTAGGAAAGCACGTATGATAATAAATGAACTATCCTTTAGCCAAAAAATGGTGTGTATATTATATAAGGATGTTTAGGTAGTATATATACTACTTTTTAGGTAGTATGCATCGTACTTTGAGTATATTATTTTTTACGTACAAATATATACGTATTTCGCAAATATAATAAAACCATGGGCCAACTTGCAATTTTTTTTGTGTAACTCACTTTAGAATATGTTATATATAATATATGAATATATTTATAGTGATAAAGTAGTATATATAATACCATATGATAGTATATATATACATTCTTATTTGGTTGTATTAAGTCCCAAATGGCGTAGAGACCCGCTGAATCCATGTGCACATTGAAAAGAAAATTCATGATTTAGTTGTAGGCAAGCACATATATAGCTTGATGTCTATAATACGAATGGAGGGTTGCTGTCAACAATAATAAGATGTATAATAACATTACCGGTTGCGCCAGATGATGCAAGGTCCCATTTCAGTCCAAGAGTTATTTGAAAATAAATTATTGACAATTTAGCAATAATAAGGATCCTTTTAATGAAGAATTGAAAGAAACATAGCCTCAAACTATGTAATAGAGTTTTCAAAATACATGCATTATCTCCATACAATTTTGCTATGCTAGCTGGAACTTAGAATCCGGGTCATGCTTTGTCCTTGATACGTTTGGTAAACTCTAGGTCATGCTTTTATCCTTGATACGTTTTGTAACTCTCCACTCCCACTCCTCTGGATTCATAACATTTTTTCCTTCACAACCCCTTTATAGGTCAGATGCACTGCAATTCCTTCATTTTTGAAAGGAGTTGAACAATCAATGCCTTGCACAACGATTGTCTTCTTTTCAGTGATGGAGCCACTCTCTACAGACATCTCTTCTTTTTTTAAAGAGATCTGGACAAACAATGCCCGGCGCCATGTTTACGACATGTTGTTCTACTGTAATAGAAGTGCAACATGAAATGAGAAATCAATTGAAAAAACAAGAACATATTGGTTTGCTGCAATTGAAGGGCAAACCAATATTGACAAGTATAACACCAGGAACAAAAGTTTATAACAGATATAGAAGTGACAATAAATAGCAAGTTTTCAAGATTTAAAATGAACAACATGATTTGGCTTCTTACTCTAAAGTAGAAACAATCTGCAGCACTAACTTGGTGAAAATCTCACCAATTCAATGACAATGGAAATATTTTCTACCCTTCACTCCTTTGCGGCTTGTAAAATCAACGGAGAACTACCATCATTGCTGAAAAAGGAAAAAAAATAACAACGGTTCTTCCATGAATGAGTCACCTGCGGCACTGGATTCTCGTGTAAGTGGCTGATTGGAGTAGGAAGCTTTCTCGGGGGCGCCACACACAACTTGAATATCCTAGATGTGTTTTCCAACTCATTAAATTTAACTAATTTAAAGAGATCCAGTTTTAAGGATTAATACGGCACAACTAAGAGCAGGCTACAAAATCATCAATTAAGAATATTCTACTATATAAACTTCATAATTAGAGAGAACTGTCACTGTTGACCGCGATCTGCAAGACCCGCTGAAAATATAGGGAGTAGAAAATAATTAGACAAACAACATAAAAAAGCTAGATCTAATGTTTAGAACCTAGTAGTTCTTTTGCTTTTATTTTTTACCCACTCGAACGTGTTAGAAGTTTTAAAAGCTCCCTTGTTTTTTCCTGTGTTGTAGCATGTATGTTTATTAAAACTGCAAGATTAGCAATTCTTTTGGGCCTGGGGACATAAAGATGGCAAACAAACACACTGAAATAAGACAAAGCAAATGTGACAAAAGGTTAAAGCTGTGAAAGTATCCACTGTTGCATCAAAATTGCATTGGAGGAGTATCTCGAAGAATAAAAATGAGTAGAACTACTAAACCTAAATATCAGTTGTGATGGTACCTTCTTTTGACTTCAAAACCAACGAAAATAAATATCTTACCATCCAACTAAACAATCATCGAATTTTTTGTTGTGCAACTCAAACCTAAATACCAAGAAAAACTATAAATGTGTTTTCGGAACCGTCTGAATCTTGAACATGACAAGAATCAAAATTCATTGATGCGAGTCTATCAAGCAAGGTCACAGTGCCAATTAGTGTCTGTAATCAACATTTCAATATATCAAACAAGAAATTCTCTCATGCTTTGTACGAAGATCAAAGTCACTAATAAGAAGCCTCTAAAATACCATCCGGAACAATCAATGGTAAAAAAAAATGATGAATCTGGACAACATTGAAGCGCCAATAGAGTCAATCAGTGTTGTCAGCCCATTCTTTAGCTGGGTGTTTAATCTAGACGAACAACCAACTCTTTGGCTATCCTACTGGTTGTTTCTGTATGTACAATCATGTTATCTAGCCTACTAATCGTTTGAATATATTTAGTTTTCTTCCTAACAATGGTCCATCAAGCTAGCAATATTTCATAAGCAACACTTATTATACCAGAGACTGATGAACATGCTAAACAGTTTAATTAAATAGCTGCCGTGGTATGGAAAATTCATGTATTTTCTGTTGTTGTTCAAGAGTATGTTTGTTAAGAGATTCAGTTGCCACGGTTCCCTGAGCAAGATTCACATTTACATGGATTATTCTAGACAAATTCAAGTTATCTGTGTTGGGACAACTAAATTAACCTTTATACTCCCTCCGTCCCAAAATTTTTGTCTTAGATTTGTCCAAATACGGATGTATCAAGTCATGTTTTAGTATTAGGTACATCCATATCTAGACAAATCTAAGACAAGAATTTTGGGACAGAGGGAGTACCTTTCTATTTAGGAGATGGGCAGTATATACAAAATATATCACTAATTATTTGTAGAGTTCATTCTTCGTAGGAACAGAACTGTTATAGCTGATGTGAACACATCAAGGTGAGTGACAGAGGGGAGAACAGCCAACCTTGATGAGTAAAACGGGGAGAAGCAACGAGCAGAATGGAGACGCAGAGACGGGTGAGATCGCACAACCTATAAAATATAGAAAAGAACCGGTCAGAACAACGCAGATGCAAGCAAGAAACACTCGCTGTTCAGAAAAGGAAAAGAAGAACCTATTTACAGAGCCAGGAAGGAAGAAAACGAAAAAAAAAACAGCCTAAACCGTAGAACAAACGTTAGCACAGGCGCATTTCATCAAACATCTTATAGGCAAGTAGAAGTGGCGTGCACAAACCTGAACGTGAAGGACAGAAAGACACATGGTTCGATGCAGGCAAGCCGAAACAAACTGCCCGTGGACGAAACGAGCACAAGCATACACGATTAGTAGGGTAAAGCAAAAAGAGAGGTTAGGTGAAGAACATAAGAAGAGGAGCAGGACGAACCTCAACCAGCGTCGCCCATCGAGCAAACAAGGGCCATCACAACATATCGCAGCAAAGTCCAACCGAAGGAAGCGAGACGAACCGACGAGGAGAGTCCAAGCTTAAAAAAGCTAGCAGCATATCAATTGCGAACTAATGATGGGAAATTCAAGCAGAGGCTAGCTACATTTGTGTCTGTATATACCTGGACGTCGAACTCGACGAAGGCGACGACCGCGTGCTCGGCGGCGCGGCCAAAGGAGAGCAGCGTGTTCTCCCGCTCGCTCGCCGCCCCGACCCGTACCCATCCCGCAGTGCCCCCCATCCCCTTCTTCGCCAGCAGCGCGAACGACAGTTCCCGGGGCCTCCCTCCAGCCGTCACCGGGGTCGTGGGCGCGGACGCCACGATCCGGCTGCGCGCAGCCGCGCGTGGGCTCGTCGCCGGGAGCGTCATCTGGACGCTGGTCTCCCCTCTTTTTCTGTTCTTCTGCTTTGCAACTTTTTAGGTTGGTTGGTGCAGAAAGAAAGGAAAAAGGCTCTCCCTTTCTCCACTGCTGCAGCAAGCGCACACCTCGCCCTCAAGGGGCCCACCGCGCGGCGCTCGCACGTCCATGGGGCATGGCCTCCCATCGGCCACAGTGAGGAGAAAACTGAAAGGACCGCAACTGACGACCCGTCCTGCATGCGAGGACCCCACACGCGACCGGAACTGACGACGCGAGGACCCTGCACGCGACTGCCCTTTCCTATCCAGTGCAGCTGACGAGCGGGAATGGCGCGGCTAACCCTTCCACGGGTCTCCCACGGCGCGCGACGCGGCCTACCCGTGACGGGACACGCGACGCAGCGGGAATGGCTCCCGCGAGAAAATTTGACCCAGCCAATGAAATGTCTGCCCGAGCCCACCAGTCATCGTCCGGCACGACGCACCGCTGAGTCAAAACACTTGAAAAAATCAAAGGCTGGCACCACAGCGTTGACCCGACCAGGCGAGATCGAACGGGCAGAATGCTTCGAAAATCGAGGGAGCCTCGGGTGAGCGGGTCGGCTAGCCACCTTATATGTTAGAATAGGCAACAATCAGTACATTTCACTAACATGAATGATAGTGGAGTCCACTGATCGATTGTATCTATACAATCCTGGCCGCCGGCCTGCTGATATACACAAGGCAAAACAAACTACTTGTACTAAGGACAAGCCATGGAGATTTAGAACGTGCAAAACATCCAGCTAGATACTCACGATACGTATGCACGTCTTGTAGCCATTGTTGCTGCTAGATTATGGGGTAGCAGATCAGGTATGTAGCTGGTGTTGATGAAGGCGACGTATATTTCAGTGATCTCAGACACCTTGCGCACTCGACAGCCGCCGCGGATTACGCAGCTTGGTTCCTTAGGAGTGAGTCGATCCAGCTAGCGTTGTGCTGCAAGCGTGGAGCCAACACCAGATTTGAGGGACGTCGGCGGCGTTGGCCACGCTGGTAGGCCGGATGGCGGGGTGCATCGGGTAGCTGAAAAATCCACCGGCCAATAAAATACATAAGAGCATGGTTAATAGTATAGCCGGCTGCTGGCTATAAGCCAGTGTCATGTCATCTACAGCCCATCTTATAGCTAACATGTACAATATTAAATCAAAAGAGTATACTACTTTTTTATTATGTGGCTCATCTTTTATTCTCACAAAGTGCCTAGGAGCACGTGCTAGAGCTGGCTCTTCACGAAGAGCCCGCTTACCTTCTCTCTCCTCTTCTTTTTCCTCCAATTAAGCAGAAATATACTAGTTTATTCCTTATAACCCGCTGACTCAGCTCTATTTTATTTGCTCTAAGGCTAGTCATAGTTGGGAGTAACTTAGACTAGTAACATACATATGTTACTAGTCCATGTTACTACCTTCATAGTGGGAAGTGTCATAGGTGTAGTAACATAATATCTTCATTTATTGCTCTATAGACTCATTTTGTATTGGGAACCGCTATGTGATGGTAACATATTATGTTACTCTATTTGCCTCTCTCATCTTTAATTACATGACACATCATCTTTTTTGCTTACGTGGCATCTATGTTACTACTTATATTACTCCCACTATGGCTAGCCTAAGTGGCTTGCTAATGATTCCGGAACATTAATGGAGATAAAGGGAGACGATCTAGCATGAAGATTATACATGGAACGACGGAAATCACAAACAAAGAAAGAATCTCACGGAATGCATGGATGGAAATTGCAGGGTCATGCCGAATACCTTATTTGTTGTTGATAATTGCCCCAGATCCCATTATTTCGGTGCAGATGTGATATGGGGAGAGGGAGAGAGAGAGAGATCTTTGGATGGCATTGTTCCAGGAAAGGCTGCGCCATAAAAATCAGGACGTCCGGCCAACAACTAATTGGGTTCAAGATTAGTTACGTTTTACTGTGCCCGACCCGTTTAGGAATGCACGAATCTGAAAGAATCTAACGGCAATAGAGATGGAGGTAACTACCACCTAATGGTAGGATGTATTTTCCATATGCAATACTTTTTTAATCTGATCAATCCTTAAACATAAGGTTACACTGAGGGTGTGTTTGATAGCAAAGTATTATATAAACCAAAGTATCAAAAACTACAGTATTTTTGTCTATAGGTATGAAATACCATAGTTTTATCAAAACACAATATTTTGAAGTATTCACAATACATAGAACATGTTTGGTTGTTACTGCACAACGCTGTAAATTTTGCTGGCTAGCCGTTGTGTTCAAACAATCAGCAGCTACCTAGCCGTTGTGTTATCTCCCAGTACAAGCACAAGCACACGCACCTAGCCGGCTGTTTGAATACTAGTATTTCTATTGCGTTTTTGTAGCTAGCTAACTAGCTATCCCTTATCATCTCCGTGCATAACAACCGAAGCTGAACAACCTCTCAATCATCATACAGACAACGGGGGAAAGCGAAAATTTCCCATGTCAGATTTTTTTGCCAACGCTGATGAAACAAAAACAGTGTGTTCAAGTACTGCAGCCGCAGGTAACAAACAACTATGAGACCTCAGGGGGGGGGGGGGGGGGGGGGGGGGGGGGGGGGGGGGGGGGGGGGGGGGGGGGGGGGGGGGGGGGGGGGGGGGGGGGGGGGGGGGGGGGGGGGGGGGGGGGGGGGGGGGGGGGGGGGGGGGGGGGGGGGGGGGGGGGGGGGGGGGGGGGGGGGGGGGGGGGGGGGGGGGGGGGGGGGGGGGGGGGGGGGGGGGGGGGGGGGGGGGGGGGGGGGGGGGGGGGGGGGGGGGGGGGGGGGGGGGGGGGGGGGGGGGGGGGGGGGGGGGGGGGGGGGGGGGGGGGGGGGGGGGGGGGGGGGGGGGGGGGGGGGGGGGGGGGGGGGGGGGGGGGGGGGGGGGGGGGGGGGGGGGGGGGGGGGGGGGGGGGGGGGGGGGGGGGGGGGGGGGGGGGGGGGGGGGGGGGGGGGGGGGGGGGGGGGGGGGGGGGGGGGGGGGGGGGGGGGGGGGGGGGGGGGGGGGGGGGGGGGGGGGGGGGGGGGGGGGGGGGGGGGGGGGGGGGGGGGGGGGGGGGGGGGGGGGGGGGGGGGGGGGGGGGGGGGGGGGGGGGGGGGGGGGGGGGGGGGGGGGGGGGGGGGGGGGGGGGGGGGGGGGGGGGGGGGGGGGGGGGGGGGGGGGGGGGGGGGGGGGGGGGGGGGGGGGGGGGGGGGGGGGGGGGGGGGGGGGGGGGGGGGGGGGGGGGGGGGGGGGGGGGGGGGGGGGGGGGGGGGGGGGGGGGGGGGGGGGGGGGGGGGGGGGGGGGGGGGGGGGGGGGGGGGGGGGGGGGGGGGGGGGGGGGGGGGGGGGGGGGGGGGGGGGGGGGGGGGGGGGGGGGGGGGGGGGGGGGGGGGGGGGGGGGGGGGGGGGGGGGGGGGGGGGGGGGGGGGGGGGGGGGGGGGGGGGGGGGGGGGGGGGGGGGGGGGGGGGGGGGGGGGGGGGGGGGGGGGGGGGGGGGGGGGGGGGGGGGGGGGGGGGGGGGGGGGGGGGGGGGGGGGGGGGGGGGGGGGGGGGGGGGGGGGGGGGGGGGGGGGGGGGGGGGGGGGGGGGGGGGGGGGGGGGGGGGGGGGGGGGGGGGGGGGGGGGGGGGGGGGGGGGGGGGGGGGGGGGGGGGGGGGGGGGGGGGGGGGGGGGGGGGGGGGGGGGGGGGGGGGGGGGGGGGGGGGGGGGGGGGGGGGGGGGGGGGGGGGGGGGGGGGGGGGGGGGGGGGGGGGGGGGGGGGGGGGGGGGGGGGGGGGGGGGGGGGGGGGGGGGGGGGGGGGGGGGGGGGGGGGGGGGGGGGGGGGGGGGGGGGGGGGGGGGGGGGGGGGGGGGGGGGGGGGGGGGGGGGGGGGGGGGGGGGGGGGGGGGGGGGGGGGGGGGGGGGGGGGGGGGGGGGGGGGGGGGGGGGGGGGGGGGGGGGGGGGGGGGGGGGGGGGGGGGGGGGGGGGGGGGGGGGGGGGGGGGGGGGGGGGGGGGGGGGGGGGGGGGGGGGGGGGGGGGGGGGGGGGGGGGGGGGGGGGGGGGGGGGGGGGGGGGGGGGGGGGGGGGGGGGGGGGGGGGGGGGGGGGGGGGGGGGGGGGGGGGGGGGGGGGGGGGGGGGGGGGGGGGGGGGGGGGGGGGGGGGGGGGGGGGGGGGGGGGGGGGGGGGGGGGGGGGGGGGGGGGGGGGGGGGGGGGGGGGGGGGGGGGGGGGGGGGGGGGGGGGGGGGGGGGGGGGGGGGGGGGGGGGGGGGGGGGGGGGGGGGGGGGGGGGGGGGGGGGGGGGGGGGGGGGGGGGGGGGGGGGGGGGGGGGGGGGGGGGGGGGGGGGGGGGGGGGGGGGGGGGGGGGGGGGGGGGGGGGGGGGGGGGGGGGGGGGGGGGGGGGGGGGGGGGGGGGGGGGGGGGGGGGGGGGGGGGGGGGGGGGGGGGGGGGGGGGGGGGGGGGGGGGGGGGGGGGGGGGGGGGGGGGGGGGGGGGGGGGGGGGGGGGGGGGGGGGGGGGGGGGGGGGGGGGGGGGGGGGGGGGGGGGGGGGGGGGGGGGGGGGGGGGGGGGGGGGGGGGGGGGGGGGGGGGGGGGGGGGGGGGGGGGGGGGGGGGGGGGGGGGGGGGGGGGGGGGGGGGGGGGGGGGGGGGGGGGGGGGGGGGGGGGGGGGGGGGGGGGGGGGGGGGGGGGGGGGGGGGGGGGGGGGGGGGGGGGGGGGGGGGGGGGGGGGGGGGGGGGGGGGGGGGGGGGGGGGGGGGGGGGGGGGGGGGGGGGGGGGGGGGGGGGGGGGGGGGGGGGGGGGGGGGGGGGGGGACACCGCTCCAAACGGAGATTAGCATCCGCAAGGGTGTGAACTTCGGGATACATCGTCGTCTCCGCGTGCCTCGGTTTTCTCTTACCCGAGCCCTTTACTTATGCACTTTACTTTGTGATAGCCATATTGTTTCTTGTCATATATCTTGCTATCACATAGTTGTTTATCTTGCTTAGCATAAGTTATTGGTGCACATAGGTGAGCCTAGTTGTTGTAGGTTTTGTGCTTGACAAATTAACCGCTAGGTTTATTCCGCATTTGTTCAAGCCTAAACCGTAATTTTTTTTAAAGCGCCTATTCACCCGGGGGGGGGGGGGGGGCCCCCCCTCTAGGCGACATCTTCGATCTTTCAAGCGAAAATTTCCCATGTCAGATTTTTTTGCCAACGCTGATGGGGGGGGGGGGGGGGGGGGGGGGGGGGGGGGGGGGGGGGGGGGGGGGGGGGGGGGGGGGGGGGGGGGGGGGGGGGGGGGGGGGGGGGGGGGGGGGGGGGGGGGGGGGGGGGGGGGGGGGGGGGAGGTCTGAGGTTCTTTTTTTATGCAGAGAAAAAACTGCAGTTTGGCCAATACTACAGTATTAAAATCACAGTTGTTAGAGGCAACCAAACAGATCATTGTAAATAAAACTGTGGTTATCTTAAAAACTGTAGTATTTTCAAAATACTTAGAAAATACTTTGCTATCAAACGGGGCCTGAGTATTTCTTTTTGGACCATGAAATTTTTATGTACCCTAACACATATCGATATATTTTTAATTGCAACGACACTCTTGAGGCGGAGTTACATGCTATCATGCAAGGTATGACATTGGCATTGCAACATATTGATTATCCTGTTATTGTCCAATCGGACTCCTCGGAAGCATTGTTAGCTTTGTCCGGTGAAGGCCTCTCGAGATCGGCATATGGTCATTTGGTGGCAGAGAAAAAGTTCCTTATGCAAGAAAGAGAGTTTATTCCCATGAAAATCAAGCGTGAGCAAAATAGGGTGGCAGATTGGTTGGCGTCATATAGTCGAGTAGAAAGTAGTACTGCTATATGGCTACGTAGCGCACCACCATGTATAGAGGATCTTTTGCCTCTCGATTGTAACCTATTATGATGGAATAAAACTCTTTTCAGATCGCAAAAAAAAACAATGTTTGTCATGACCTATTTCAAGCTCTTCATTTTCATTTCATCCTATGAAACAGTAGTTGTGTATGGAATATTTTCTCAATAAACATGTTTTTTTTTGTACTTTGAGAAGGTGCTTTTTCTGATTTTCAAGAATATTTTTTAAAATGGAATTATTTTTATGATGACGGTCATTTTTTGGAATATTATATTTCATGAATTATTTATTTTGCACTATTTTTTGGGTTTGGTCCATTCAGAGTGGAGGGTGTTTATTGCTAGCAGCTACTTCTTGCTGCGTCCTACTATGCTAGTCACCGCTCATGTGGTCATGCCTCAAACACCTGCGTATGTAACCAACAATCACAGAGAGAGAGAAAAACTTGTCTCGTACCTCTCCCTCCTCAGATTCCAAATGAATCCCCATTCTTCAACCTAGCTGCACTGTTGAAGGCGCGATTGCAAACCCCAGGCACCACTCGCGATGGCGTTCCAAGTGCTCACCTTCTCGCCCCTCCCCTCCCCCTCGCCGCCACGCGGCGCCAGGTCCACGTGCTCGCCGTGGCCGTGGCCGCGGACCAGACGCCTCCGCCCCCCACGGGCCTCACCCTCCGAACTGGCGAACAACCTGAGCTGGCTCCTCCAGGAGCTCGTGCAGCGGAAGGTCACGGGTTTTTGTCCACCATTCACAAACAATTATAAAAGTAAAAATAAACCACATGTGAAGAAAATAGATGAAGATCTACATGACTTTTTCTAGGTAGTAGCAAAATAAGAAAGCAGTAACCCGCAAAATAAAATAAAATAAGAAAGCAGTGTATATTTTTTTTTTCGAAGCGAAAGCAGTGTATACAATGTGTGCTGAAACAACACGTTTGTTCTGAAGAAAGAAGCTACTGGAGGAGCCGAGGAAGGCCGACGACCGGACCTAGGCCCCCATCAGCGGCAGCTCCCACTGCTGGTGGTGGTGGCGTGGCGGTACCCTCTACACCTCGGCGGCTCCCTCTGCAGCTTGGCGGCCCGGCCCGGCGGCTCCTGCTGAAGCTTGCCAGCCCGACAACTACCGCTGCTGCTGACGGCGCGGCGGACCGGTGGCTCCCGGGGCTCCCGCTGGAACTCGGAGCTGCGGACGGCGCCCTCGTTGCTCCAGCTGGTAAAAACTAACTTCCTCCGGTGATTGATGGGTTTACATAATTTTTTGTGTGAGCTCGTTGCTACGCCCGTAACAGCCATGGCTGGACGACAGTACTGATACTAATTACCGTAGCAGCTGGTCATGCTTCATGCTCGGTACATTGTATACACTACTTTGTTGAGTGATCTCCTCTAGATTCAGTCTTAAATTGTATTATACACTGAAAAATGTGTAGATGCTGATAAGTATTTTCTAACTAAACCACAGATGATTTTGAGTTCCATCTTTTCCTGGATCTCCTCTAAGTCACGTGGTGGAGGATCTAAATATATGTTGTGTATCCTGGCATGCACTTCGGTGTAATTTGACAACATATAACAAATTGATAGATAAAAAAAAAAGCTGGCAGCATATGTCCACTTAGTACATGGAATTGACAGAATATCACACAAAAATCTACCTGTAAAAAAAATATCACACAAAAATCATGAAGTGATGTCACAAAAAGGTTGCTCGGTTCAAATAACATGACAAATTAATCTGAGTTTACATCAAGCAAAATAATAATTCTTTCGAGTCAATATCTTAGAAATTGACAAAATTCAACACCTCTCAGAATTTAAAATAGCAACTCAATGCACTAAATATAGAGCTTCTTCCTCTTTGGAGTCCACAATTGTCAGCGTACATCCTTGGTGATGGCGACCCTTCCTTTCTGCCGCTCACAATTGCCGGGGCACCATTCCTAAGTCTTGAGATTCCTCCGCTGGAATGTTTGAACGCTAATTATTTGTAAGGAGGTTAAATTACAATCTATGTGGCATTCATAGTAGCCTCCTAGTCATGTCAACAAAAGGAATAAGTGGATACAAACAGCCTAAGGATAAGCCATGCATGGATGCTATAAATTACATGGATGATCAAATGGTGAAAGCAATTGTAGAGAAGCAATATAGGAACATGTGTCCATCTTCTCCTAGGATGTTAGATAAACTTTTGTAATGTCATTCCCTTGGCCACTAAGTGATATAAGTATCCTCCCTCACACCCCACATGCTGACCGAAGCATTCTCAAACACATTATTGTTAGCTAGATGTACATTATAAGCACACTGCCTTTCGGTAAGATCTGAGGCGATGTGAAAACAGATCATTTTATTGCCCTTTTCAGCTTGATTGTATAAAAACTTGTAAAACATTAATGACTTTTTCACTGGCGTTTTGCAGCAATAAAATGGTAGTGGTAGTGTAGAACAGAGACATACAGAGTATATCAGGTTTTATTTTCTAAACTTGAAAGAATAATTTATAATGAAGAATAGAAATTCATACAAATGCCTCAATTTTCAGAACTTCCTCAGAATGAGAGCAGCAGGACGCTTTATTTTTCTTGCATTTGCCGTAGAAAAATTCTTAAATATAGAGCTAAAGCTAGAATTTTGACTTCTAAAATCTGAAGATGACACAAGTGATTGAGCACACGACATACTGAACGATTAGATCATCCATCATATACTCAACGCATCGCAAGAGAACGAAAAAGAACACTTGTAACTTATCACATCTATGTCATGATGGATGAGAGATGCGTTTATCAGAAATATAAGTATTTCTGATAATGTGCTGTCACAGGGTATGTAGCATGCCATATTTTCTGGGCTGTTTGTCGATTCACAGCCTGCACACATATATGCAGATTGATTTATGTAACAAAAAATTTAGGCAGAGAAATACCATACAAACAGTAACAAAATCACATTAGAAATAAATAGAGTATATAATTTCAGAAGAAAAAAATGTTTGCAGTAGCTTTTTCAAATTAAATTAGCAAAAAAAAAGAAACAGTGATCAGTCGACTGTACGTGTGTTAACTGAATGCCATCTTGCAATAGTGACTTCCTGTAACTCTCACTTGCAAAACTCTACATGTTGAAACCATACAACACGATAGTTATGTACTGATTTTAGCAAATAAAGCTATTCTATTACATCGGATGAATCTCCGTAATAAAATTTACCATAACCAGATTCTCCATGAATAATTCAGTTCACTTGTCAAGAGAAAGTAAAAAACTAAATATGTAAAGTATGATTGGAAGATAATAAGGAAAGGGAGCATTAAATATCCCAGGACCAAACTTGCAAGATTTTCAACTTGAAAGCAAACATACCACTTTCAATACCAACTAAAGTACTCCTGATTCCCTATTCAGTTTAGGTTAGCCATCAGACCAACCCAAACTGGTGGAGATACAGCAAACCAGAACATAGCCTCTTAAATTATTTGTTATAAGGTTGTGATTCCATGATGTTATATAGTGTGTGATATAAAAGGCTTCTTCGTCATACTCTAAACCCTTGGAAGCCTAATCGTGGCATTGAAAAATTGTTTAGAACTAACAATAATTGTTACCAAAGGAAAAACGACCCAGAAGTCCATAAAATTCCTGTTTATTGGTTTACGTTGAATCAGAGAAGGTTTCAGGTTATGTAAATTCGCATCACAACTGTTTATTCATGAATTTTCGATCTTGGAAAACCGATATGCCATGTTCATCTCGGACTTGCACAAAGGTTGTTAGACAGAGGTCTCAAATGTTATTTAATTCCTATGACTTCAACACTCTAAATTTGCTTACACATCCAATGAACTTGCAACAAAATCTAGCATGATAGAAGCACAAACAATACATCAATGATTTGGACTGTGATACTTGAGATAAATTATATGAGTATTTGATCTATAGCAGATTATTGAAGGATGCAAAGTTTTACTTGCCTGTGAGTGGGCAAGGAGCGAATGGTGAGGAGGTTGAATGGCGTCGCGGTAGCAAATTGTTGCAGCGCCAGGCCGCAACTATATTACTTGTGGGAGCCTCGCAGACAGAGGCGGGCACCTGATCCGCTTCAAACAACGGCGTACAACTCCTTTGATAAATTAACCACAGGGAGATAAAGTCATGTACTGGATATTTACATGATGGATTGATGCTAGGTCAGAACTTGGAAACTGAGCCTCAATGGTTGGAGAGGAACACTGTCAGGAGAGTTGGACATGCTTGATTAGATCGTAACTACTAAATAAACCATCATCAAATAAAATCATGTACTGGAATATACATGTTGCATTTCTAAATTTGAAAACTGAGTTTCAAAGGTTGGAAATGAACACAAGGACAGCTGGACACATTTGATTGGATCATACCTACTAATCAACCACCATTGAATAAAAATCATGGTTCTGGTCTTCTCCTTTTATTTCAGATTAACGTGGGGATGCTTTGGAGTGGGTAATCGTCATAGATATGGAGATAAACAAAAAAGTGTGCAACTGATACCAATTTACAGAATGTTTGTAAAGTATCCAATATGACAAATAACTGCAGGGACCTGCAAAATAGAAAATTAAAGTTAATAAAAGTTATCTACATATAAGTTGTAATTTTATTTAATAATTGAAGTCTTGATTTAATCAGACAAACTACAATGTCCCTAACACTCTGCTTGAACTACACTAATTATGATTTATGAATGAACGGAGATCAATTCCTATTGTGTAGCCGTGAAAAAACATCTCTACTTTTGTAGTGCTCTAGCTCTAGAAAAGCAGTCCATCATAGTTGTACTGATTCTCGTCAGTAACAGCAAAAGATAATCCCAACCGAAGAGTATAATATAGTTGCCTGAAACCTGCTAGTACACATCCCCAAATCAACCGTAGCACACCAGTCCCAACTCCCAAGTACTGATCCAATTTCTTGCTGATTAATCAAGCAACCCTGATCTCTCTGAAAGATCCTAATCAACCAGCACACCAGTCCGCTGATTTAGTTTCTCTGTGATAAATCAAGCAGTCCTAATCTCTCTGAAAAATCCTCAATTAACCTGTTCTCCTTCCTTCCCAGCCATGGCCAAGACTATACTCCTCCTCCTTTCATTGGAGGAACTTTCTCAGCTATGTCATTTATCTACAATCAAAAAAATCAAGGTAAATAATACAGATTTATTTTCTTCAACAGATAGTATAACATGGAACAATCAGATGGACATCAGTTGAGGTGGAGGGCAGTGCAGAGGGGACGGCGAGGTCGCCGGCAAATGCAACGTGGTGGCTCTGGTCAAGCAGCAAGCGTGAGCCCTCCCGGGCGGCGCATAGCGAGGAGCTCGGGCGCGCGAAGGAGAGGAGGAGCTGAGGTGGGCGTCGTCGGATCGGGTAGAGGAGGTGGAAGGCGCGCGGATCCGGGAGGGAGGTGCCGGATCTGGCCGGTGGAGGTCCCGTTGCGGCGTTCGAACCTCCAAGGTGAGCTCGAGGACTGGGCATGCATGGCGCTGGCGCTGAGCTCCTGGAGAGGAGAGACAAGGAGATTAGAGAGGCAGAGGAAAGAGAGAAGGCAGGGGAGTGGCGGCGTGACCTGGGTGGTCGCCGGCGGCGGCGGCGGCCGTCGGGCGACGCGCGAGGGAGGCCGGGGAGGAGGCGCACGCGCGAGGGAGGCCAGGGAGGAAGCGCACGGGAGGAGGAGCTCGGGGTCGGGCGCTGGTGGTGGCGGCGGCGGCAGTCGGGCCTGGGCGGGCCGGATCTGGGCTCGAAACGTTTTCTCACTTTAAAAAGGATCGCGGGTTGAATACCGAAAATCACAGGGACGTTTCTGCAAAATTGGCAACGTACGGAAAACGAACCAGGTCGGGACGGACGAACATGCTATTAGTACCACCTTGTTTACACTAGCAAAAGAGCCCGTGCGTTGCAACGGGAGAAAAAAACCGCACGTCCCTAACACAATAACCATGACTGAAGACCCCAATAGGTCCACGTGCATCTCATCTGAGTTGCCACTTATCCTTCTTCCTACCCTTCTCAATGGTGATCGTAGTGCTCACACAATCATATCGCGTTTGAGTATGGTCAATTCTAAGGTGTCTCTCTCTCCGCATAAGATGAGCAATCTTTCTTTTTTGCCTGGGGTTTGCCGAGGCATGCATGCTAATAGATGATTTTTTTCGTCTCCAAACTTATTTTTTTGAGGTTTTGATTTCCAATCCGGATATACACCGGTATGAAGGAAAGATGGATCGTGCGTTATTGATTAAAGTTGCATCCTAAATATAATTAAATAAATATTTAACAGGTAAAACAACATCATATTCAGATTCTACATATTTTTCTATCAATTTTCATATATAACATGTCAAAATTAGAGTTAGGTTTAAAAGATATGGATATTTTTTAAATCATTTGAATCTACCCAAAAATAGTGGATGGACCGCGGGTTGATTAACCAAAAGATTAGAGGGTTTTCTAAAAAAAAGAGCAAATCGTTGATTAACCCGCAGTCCCGTTCTTGTGCTTCATGGCATATGCTCTAATCCACCGTAGTGTCTTCCATCATCCAAGTGACCGATCTCATAGCCGTCGAAGTCCTTATCACCCATGGTCGCCACCGGCGTAGACACAACCTCCACGATGTCGCCGATGGACGTGAACATCCAATCTTCCTGGCTAACTTGTCTCTTTTTTTTTTTGTCAGATTAAGTACTCATCGTTCCAACTCAATTTGCCAAGAAAAATGTTGCGTATTCGATAATTTTAGTTATTTGGTGTGTGCCAACAAAGAAACTTATTGGCAACAAAAAAATTGAGTTTATATTGTTGATGCGCCATTTCGAAATGGTTGGAATAATGATGTAAACAGAAAAGATGTAGTTAAGCAGAGTGAAATTCAATTTTAAAATGGCAAGACGTACACCATTTACTTAGGAGAGGAATATGGTTGTTACCAACTACACACCATGAGATTCATGAATGAGAGATTGATGCATTTATATAGTCTAGATATTGGTTAGACTTAGTCTGCTGTCACCCTTATGTCATATAGTTCAAACTTAATCTACGTCTGCATCTCTTGTTTAAATTCACTTGATCAAGCTCGTTAACTCAACCAAATTAATTTGTTCCTTTATACCTTCCATTTGATATTGCGTACTTGGCGACCTACTCTCCTTATATGCAAGACGACCGTAAAAAAAAATCAATACTTTTGGACTTTTTTTTTTTGCGGGATCAATCAGGAAAAAAATGCATAATAGATCCAATTTATGGGAGAACGCTGCATACATACACGTAATAGGAAATTCCTTGACAACTGTAATAGCAGGCAATATGCTTAGCTTTATTAAGGGCACTGTCATTAGGGGAAATTAAAATAGTAACTTAGGACACGTACTGCTTGCTGATTGGAGGGAGACAGTGACCAATAAAAATGTTGAGCAAGCGGCCCGCATGAGGTGAGTAGTATCTCCTACAAGCGGCCGGTCGAGTGCAGCGGATTTTTTCTTATAATATGGCTCTCTTTGCTTGTTGATGCGGCTGCTCTTTTATATGTAAATCTCGTGGCAAGCAACTTAACTATATAGAGCCAAGAGCCATGCATGTCCACAATCACGTTCCAGCCATCATCTCGCAGGGAGAGCCGTGCATGCCCCCGAGTCCTTCTTTTATTGGCCGTATCTTTTTTTCACTGGCTGCTTGATTCTCGTACAACTGGGTGGCCTATATAAACTGATGACGTTCAACGTACAGGACCGAGGTGGGAATACTTTATTAACAACCCTTCTATATCACAGATAATACATAGCTTGATTGGTTATAGGCCAAGAGATGGAAAGAAGCGTCCTGGGCTCGATCCCCACCAGGCCAATGATTTTTTCCTACTGAGGAGGCCCATCAGGACTGCGTTTGGCGGGTTTGTTTGATGGGCTGAGGCCCATGCGAGCTGGTTGTAGCGTATCAGGTTTCGTTTGGAACTTTGGATAGTACCGGACCAAGTTTTCGCTGCTTTGAACGACGTACGAAACTTTCTACCGACGGACGAAAATTACCGCAGGTACGGACGAAAGGGGGGGGGGGGGGGGGGGGGGGGGGGGGGGGGGGGGGGGGGGGGGGGGGGGGGGGGGGGGGGGGGGGGGGGGGGGGGGGGGGGGGGGGGGGGGGGGGGGGGGGGGGGGGGGGGGGGGGGGGGGGGGGGGGGGGGGGGGGGGGGGGGGGGGGGGGGGGGGGGGGGGGGGGGGGGGGGGGGGGGGGGGGGGGGGGGGGGGGGGGGGGGGGGGGGGGGGGGGGGGGGGGGGGGGGGGGGGGGGGGGGGGGGGGGGGGGGGGGGGGGGGGGGGGGGGGGGGGGGGGGGGGGGGGGGGGGGGGGGGGGGGGGGGGGGGGGGGGGGGGGGGGGGGGGGGGGGGGGGGGGGGGGGGGGGGGGGGGGGGGGGGGGGGGGGGGGGGGGGGGGGGGGGGGGGGGGGGGGGGGGGGGGGGGGGGGGGGGGGGGGGGGGGGGGGGGGGGGGGGGGGGGGGGGGGGGGGGGGGGGGGGGGGGGGGGGGGGGGGGGGGGGGGGGGGGGGGGGGGGGGGGGGGGGGGGGGGGGGGGGGGGGGGGGGGGGGGGGGGGGGGGGGGGGGGGGGGGGGGGGGGGGGGGGGGGGGGGGGGGGGGGGGGGGGGGGGGGGGGGGGGGGGGGGGGGGGGGGGGGGGGGGGGGGGGGGGGGGGGGGGGGGGGGGGGGGGGGGGGGGGGGGGGGGGGGGGGGGGGGGGGGGGGGGGGGGGGGGGGGGGGGGGGGGGGGGGGGGGGGGGGGGGGGGGGGGGGGGGGGGGGGGGGGGGGGGGGGGGGGGGGGGGGGGGGGGGGGGGGGGGGGGGGGGGGGGGGGGGGGGGGGGGGGGGGGGGGGGGGGGGGGGGGGGGGGGGGGGGGGGGGGGGGGGGGGGGGGGGGGGGGGGGGGGGGGGGGGGGGGGGGGGGGGGGGGGGGGGGGGGGGGGGGGGGGGGGGGGGGGGGGGGGGGGGGGGGGGGGGGGGGGGGGGGGGGGGGGGGGGGGGGGGGGGGGGGGGGGGGGGGGGGGGGGGGGGGGGGGGGGGGGGGGGGGGGGGGGGGGGGGGGGGGGGGGGGGGGGGGGGGGGGGGGGGGGGGGGGGGGGGGGGGGGGGGGGGGGGGGGGGGGGGGGGGGGGGGGGGGGGGGGGGGGGGGGGGGGGGGGGGGGGGGGGGGGGGGGGGGGGGGGGGGGGGGGGGGGGGGGGGGGGGGGGGGGGGGGGGGGGGGGGGGGGGGGGGGGGGGGGGGGGGGGGGGGGGGGGGGGGGGGGGGGGGGGGGGGGGGGGGGGGGGGGGGGGGGGGGGGGGGGGGGGGGGGGGGGGGGGGGGGGGGGGGGGGGATTTGCTTGGTTTCAAGTGGATCTAGCCTTCCCCATCCATCTCCACCTTTTTCTCCACGAAATCCATCAATTTCATCCTTTCTCCACAATTTTCGTCCAAAATCCGACACCACTGGGTGCCCGCACCCCTGGGCTGTTTGCCCCTGCCCACCCCGAGCACCCGCACCTCCCACCCACGGGTGCCCGCACCCCCCCGAATCAGCCCACCAACAACACCGTTTCGCCCATAACTTTCACTCCCGAAGTCCGATTTTGACGTTCTTTAGCTCGTTGAGTAGCTATTGACATCCCCCATCAATCTAGATAGGTTCCAACATCATTTGACTCCATCAAAATTTTGGCATTTTCGCATCTTTGCTTAGGCCATCCACCATAGTTTTCCGCAACCTAACCCATTTTGATCCTTATAGCATTTGTGGTTGCTTGAGTGGTGACTTGGGTCTCCTAAGGTGTTTCGGCTACTTAGGGATGGGTGCTTCTTCATCAACTACCACCACCACTTCCATATTGCTAACTCCGGAACCACCAACGCATTCCGTTACCACCATTTGACATTTTCCTTTGAGATTTTGAGTTTGCGTTTTTTTTCGTTTCCTAGGGTGTTTCGGCTAACTAGGAACGGTTCGACATCGTCAACACCGCCGCTCACCTTCGACAAGGATTCGACATCGACCGCTTCACCATTTTGACACCCTAACCGTAAGCGAGAACGGTAACCTCTATATCATCTTGGTATCGTGGTATCCCATTGTACATTCTTGCCATTACATTGTTAACCCGTTATCCCATTTTGCGTCACTTGCCTATCGAGACTAGCCATTGAGTATTGCCGGCAACGTTACTTGTGCACATTAGTGATCCGTACCTTCCATTGCTTACATACCATATCATATTGGTATCATCTTGGTATCATCATATCATCCCTTGTGTCACAAGATTGCCCCCGCATATACACAATTGCTATCTTGGTTTGTGCATTTTGCAAAAGTGGCCATATCAAAAAAAAGAATAAGCTTTTAAGCAAAAAGAGAGCAAAGAGCTTGTAAGCAATAGCCATAGCATCATACCACATTGCACATAAGATTGTCATATCCGATCATCTTGGATCATCTTGAGAAGAACACCGGGAACATCATACACATAGCATACTTGGGATAGAAAGCTCATTTTGCATCTTATAGGTTATGCACAAGTGTCGTATCCGCCTATTGAGCAATCGTGCTAGCGTCTCTCTAGAGTTGTGCAACACGAGCGTTTTCAGTGGATTCCACATTTTGTGCTCATTCCTTGGTTGCACGACCCCATTTATCTATCCGTGTGTGTGTTTCCGTGTGCCACCCATTGCTATTGGTCTACTTGTTGCACTTGCGAATTTGTGAATCTTTTTCAACATTATTGACTCTTGCTAACATTTTGCATCAAATATTTGTGCCACTATCCTCATCGAGCTCCACCATAAGCCTTACTTGTGTAGGTGTGAGAATTGACAAGATCCGGTACCAATTGTGCTATTTTCTTGATATATTATTGAGTGATCATTGATCCATCTTCAACATTGGAAAGGTACATTTGGTCTAGTTCTTTCCTTTCTTCCACTCACATTTGCTCGAGTCTTGTGATGGATAGGCGAAGCATTTCATCTCCGGTCTTCCACGACAACGACGGTGCGAACAACTACATCATCAAAACGTCCATCTTCGGACTACAACGAGCAATGCAAGGCATTGAGCGACTCACCTTCAACATTCGCCAACACGAAGCAAGGAAAAGGGACTACATCGACACCAAGTTGGACGAACAATGGATCATGTACGAGACTTGGTGGCCAAATACAAGTCTTCTTCCCCTTCGCCATCTTCACCGCGAAGACGCTCAAGTCGCACACCTTTGGAGCGGCAACAAGATGTAAGTACCATGCGGCACCGTTAAGAAAACCTTCATGAGCACAAGAGAAGACCGCGAGACAAGCACCAACAAGACGGAGCTACGACTACTACCACCACTTCGGCATCTTCGCCAAGGGTTATCAAGGCATCTTCGCCTTTGGACGTACGGCATCTTCGCCTACCTCCGACGAGTACGCCTACATCGGCCTTCATCCACGGCGACGGTGACGAGATGATCGAGCATGGGATTTTCCCTTCGGTCATGGAGGAGAGCGATGATGTGCCATCTTCGGCCTTCATCCACTGCGACGACGACGAGATGGTTGAGCATGGGATTTTCCCTTCGACCACGGCGACGTATGAAGACTTGAGTGACTTATGCCACCATATTGAGAGTGAGAGTGCCGTCACCACTAGCCCCATATATGACGAGTTGCCCCGATTCTCATGTGAGGAGAGCCACCACCACCACCACTTGAGTGATTTGTGTGACTCCACCATATGTGACATTGAGTGCACCTACCTTGAGAGAGGGAGTGAGCCACCACCACATAGAGAGAGTGAGGTCATTTTGATTTCTAACAACTTAACCTCTACCTCTATTGTGCCTTCTCATTTGGTGATAGGTCCCATATATGATGACGCGCCGATTCTCGACGACTTCATCCTTCCTTTGGACAAGACGATGGCCATGGTGGACGATGATGCACCCCCCGCATGGTTCCATCAAGATGAAGATGACCACGACTTAGTCTTTGACACCTCACCTACAACACATGAGCGATGCTCCAAAGATAACATAGGTGATGGTGCTTCTCTTGTCCCACTAGTGGACTATCTCACCAATGATTGCTTGCATGATGTTGATTCACCTATTCCCATGCTTCATGCTAGTGCGACTTCCTCATGTCATGACTTACCAATTTATGATGAATATGATGATGAGCATGTTGAATTGCCTAGTTGTGATGCTATGCTCCATAGAATATCATGTGAAAATTCTTTTGGTCACATCATGTTTGACAGTCCATTGAACTTGTCATATGTTATGAGTGAGATCTCCCATATTGCATCATTTCAATCTCAACATAGTAACTATGCATGTTCCATTAAAATAAATCCCATTTGCACTTATGGCATAGATGACAAGATGATGGTTATTGGTATTTGCTTCTCTTGTGATGATATTGCTATGCTACCTTTGCAAAATTCGCGCAATTCATCTCATATGCCATGCCATGAAAATTATTGCGTATCGCTTGTTTCCTTTCCTTGTGTGCATCATATGCATCCCATGAATAACAATGCTCTTGTTGTGCCACACACTTGATATAATTGCATTCTCAATTTGTGTCTCCATCGTGCCATACATAACAACTATTCTTTCATGATGGATGACATGTTCTTATACCATGCATCAAATTTCTTTGAGCGATGCTTATCTTGTGCTAACCCACACGTGCACATACACATCATGATGGATGATGTGTACATTTACCACACACACACAATTTCTTTCGTTTGTGTATTTGTTGTGTAGGTACCCATGCATACTTGTCAACCTCACAATCCCATGAATTGACAAAACGAGCTCTAGAGAGCAATGACGACGTGGGATCCCGTGGATTCTCATTCCCACCACTCTCTTCGCGCATTTCTTCTACATGGCTCTCACATGGTTATGGGTTATCGTCCATTACATATTATATGCCCATCTTGCCATGTTCACTTTGCATGATATGCTCATTCCTATGCCTTTGCAATGCATTTGTGACCCATGCTTTGCATTACACATGATGATTGATTTTAGTACTTGTATGTGTATTTGCAAGCTTGGTGGAGATATTGCTTGTTATTGCCATGTTCCATTTGTGCCACATTCCTACGATGATACTATGTTCTTGCTTTGTGCTCGTGCTCGCGATATGTCATGTGCATTACCTATATCTATTATTTGCTCACATGACATGATTGCCATGATTTCCTCTAGTGTGTTGCATCTTCGCTCCACTAGTTTGCACGACTTGATTTCTATGCTTTCTCATGTTGCATCCAATTCTTGGATTACTTGCTCCTATCATATGTTTGGTTGCAACAATGTCATTACTTCACATATGCCTATGCCTACTATTTTCTCACGTGACTTGATTGCCTCGCACATGTTGCAAAATTGCTATATCATTTATGTTGAGTGCCTCACTTTCTTCACCACACCATATGCACATTATGCTTGGATTGTCTTGCACTTGCCTCATGCGTTTAGACATTTCATTTCATTTGGTGTTGTGAATGACTCTTATGCCTACCATAGACCGTTCATTGAGAGTCTTATGCATGATTGCTATGAGCTTGAGGTAGATGCTTATTCTCCTGACACACATATTTGCATCGCTACCTCCCATTTACATGCTTGTTTCCATGATGTCCTTGATTTTGCTCAATTTATGTGCTTACATGACACGTCACAATCCCTTGTCACACCACATGCTATGCTTGATGACGACACTTGTTTGGTGAATTACCTCTTGAATGCTTGGTTTTGGACTAACGCTAACCACATTTGTTTTTCCAAGTGTTTGTTGTACTTGCTCCTTTTGAAGGAATCACAACACGGTGCGACATTGGAGAGTGCCCATTTCGAGCTCCCACATGACAAGTGCTTGGTGGACGTCCACTTCTACATGGTGACGCCCTCTCTTTACCATGGTGATGAAGATCACGATCCATGGACGGATCTCTCCCAAGGGGGGGGGGAGATGATGCGGAGCATCCCTCGACCATCACCATGGACGTCACACCACCACCGCAAGCACGAAGAGGACCGATGACGAGAGCTCGCACACGCGCAATCGAAACCGAGGTTAATTCTTTCCTCTTTGAACTTCATTCGGATTCACACGAGAGTCGGATTCTACCTCAAATGGAAACATTGTGCATTCTTAGGTACTTCGGAGATGATCGCGAGGAAGCATGGAAGGAACACCAAGTCCACCCGAAGGTTCAAGCACGCACGAGGTCTCCCGGGGAGGGAGAAGAGAGGAGTGGTCCAGACAAGGAAGACCGGAGGCCCCTGGACACTCCGGGTGCCTGGACGTGGACATCCCCGGGTGCCCAGTCCCCTAGCAGCCGGCCGCCCCCCCCCCCTTCCTGGACGCCCCGGGTGCTCGGCCCCGCTGCTGGGCGCTACAGCCGCCGCCCCGGGTGCCCGGCCCCTGCGCTGGGAGCTGCTGCCTCCGCCCGGGTGCCCGGGCTTGGAAACCCCGGGTGCCCGGCCCCCCTCCAGCCGGCCCTCTGCCCAGTCCGGGTGCCCGGCCCTTGCTGCCCCAGGTACCCGGCCTCACCTGTGCGCGCGCCTCTGTCTGGTCCGGGTGCCCGGGCCACTTTACCCCGGGTGCCCGGACCCCTCCGAATGCGTGCGTGCATTTTTGGGTTTTGACCCTTTTATCCCCCTCTCCCTCACAATTCGTCCCTAGGCTATATAAACTCCTCCCCTAGCTCATTAGAGAGGATAGCAAAGTATATGTGAGATATTGAGAGAGCTTTGCTCATCTTCCTCCTCTTGGAGATCATGACCTCCTAAGGAAGAAGATCCTCTTGTGGATATCAAGGCCTCCTCTTGGAGAAGGATCCACATCATAAGATCAACAAGACCTCCTTCCTCATAGGATTGTGATGAACTAGTTACCTCTTGTATCTTCTTCTGTTGGATCTGGATCTTTGTATCTCTCTTTGTGTGATTGGATCTAGCACATGTGTGATTGGATCAAGTCAATTTGAGTGTTCCTCGTGTTTCCCCCTTTGTGTTCTTCTTTTTCTTGGGGATTTCTCCTCCAATTCGTGAAAGATCTCCACCTAGGGTTTCACCCTACAACACTCCATTTGTCTAATTGTACTGAGACGAGTTCATTAGCACTAAATAGTAACAAGATTAAATGTTGATACTATGTATACGCATGGATATTTTAGGGGGGGATCTTTTATGAGTTCCTGGAGAACTTCTTTTAGGTAATAGAAGTCTTAATGACAAACCAACTTTTTTGTACTATTATAGACACATACGGTGGCGCTAAACTAAGCGAGAGCGCACTTTTATGAGTTCCTAGAGAACTTCTTTTAGGTAATAGAAGTCTTAATGACAAACCAACTTTTTTATACTATTATAGACACATACGGTGGCGCTAAACTAAGCGAGAGCGCAAAATGCCTTATCGTGCGCGCCGGTCGCTAATTGCGCTAATCGCTTGCTCCGCGCCACTCGGCCTCACCTATAGCTAATGACCGTAAAAGGTTTGCATATATATAGTAATGGGATAAAAATCTGTTACTAGCAGCCCATGCACGATCGCCTCGTAACGTTTGACCACTACTTTGGTAACGATGGTAAAAAAACTGTCTTATATAGTAACGGTATTAGAAACTTTATCGGATCCTAGGCTGATCCATCACTAGTTATGGTAAAGTTTTGGCAACATACAATAATGTAATTAAAATTGTTACTAACCACTACTCACCAGTCCTCCGTCCTCCAATGTTAAACTAAAATTTTCACGTGGTAATGCTATAATAAGAATGGAATTGCTTCTAGAAATGATTATTTTCTTTGTTAAATTCAATAGTAAATTTTCTGCATCAATAAGAAATGACAGTAGTATATACATGTGCATACATCAAGATCGAACTAGTAAACGGATCTAGTTTTAGTGGATGTGTGTGTGTCGTGAGGTACGTGGACACATTCTAAAATTGGATGGTAATTTTACTATTTTCATGGACGACACACTTGATGGTTAATATTTTTAGAGTTTCACTTGAGGGTAATTCTGTTACTCCTCTGTACAAAGCCAATTACCATTAGTTGCTAATGAGCATATATATAGTAACTGCAATTCAATTTGGTCCAAGGCAATTTTTAGTATCATGTAAATGTCTCAGTTGGTAGTCTCCGCGGTTAATTTTCGTCCCACCTATCATGGTTTTTTTTTCGTCCTACCTCCTACCTCCCACCTCCCAGCGATTCCCCCTGAACCGACCGAGCGGCAAAAAAAAAAACTGAGATTGCGATGCCCCCAGGGTGCAAACCTCCGGTCGATCGATAGAAAAACAGATGTAAAAAACTCTACGAAAGAAAACCAACAAAAAAAAATCGACTTGGACTCGCACGCACGAGCGAGCGAGGCGTGTACCCTCGAGCGAGAACGAGGCCACACCACCAGATCCCTTCGCCGCCGCCTCGCACTTGCATCCCTGCGCAGGTTGCGCTACCTCGACGGACCCTTTGCCGCCGCTGAGATCCGAGAAGAGTCTCCCTTCGCCGCCGCCAAGATCCCGTGCCTCTCTACAGATCCCCCTCTCTCTTCTTCGCCCATCCACCTAGATCGAAAACCGTCGCCCCTTGGTCGCTGCTGGTGCTCGAGGGAAGACGAGGGCGACTCCTCCCGGCGATTCCGCGTGCGAGTATAAATCCAGCTCGGTATGAATCGCTGTTTTTTTCCTATGTTGTAATCTGATACACATGCGAGTTGTAACACCCCAGTGTCATGCTACAGTAACCCACTGTGATTAAAGCTGATCGTTTTGCTAAACAGTGCTTGATCAACTTCGATTCAAATATCATTTGAAATTCCACTTTGAAATGAAATTCCTTTTGCAAGTGAAATATGGAGTTGCACCAAAGTTGCTGCAAAATAGTTCATCATTTAGCCAAAATTCCATAACATTTAATTGTTATGGAAAACAACATCACCTAAGAGCTAAGATGGACTGTAGCAATTATTACAATGCAATTTCAGCATTTTAAAGTGCTATTTTATTTGTGAAAAATGCAAATGGATTCCTCTGGCCTCCAAACTTTTTGTGGCACTGCCTAAAAATGCGAACCATTTAATAGGCTAAGTCCCACATTTTTCTCGGCTCTTTTGGTTACCCTAAATAATAATTTTCTATCTCTGTTATTTAAATAAAAGAGGAAAACAGGAAATGAGAAAATTGGAAAGAAACCTCCTGCTCACTTAAGCCCAGTACTTACACTGTACCAGGCCCAGCCCACCTGGCCGGCCTTTTCTTCTACCTCGCAGGGGAGAGGCAGAGACCAGGGCGTGGCGCCCATCCATGCCTCTGGTGGCGCCGTGTCGGCCATCCGCTCGTCCTGGAGATGGATAAGATCCACCCCGAGCGCCGAGACGAACCCTAATCCCCATTCCCCATCCTCCTCGCTCGCTCTCTTCCCTCCTCTGTCGCCCGACCGCAATCGTCGTGCCGTCGTCGTGCTCGCGGCCACTAGCCTCCCCGGTGCTCGGGAGGAAGTCGAGGAGCACCGCCGTCCTCCTCTGCATCGTCTGCAAGCGCCAGGTCGAGCCGGAGCACCTCGAGCCGTCGCCATCGGCCTTCTTCCCCAACCACGATCGTCGTCGTCCACATCGTCGACCCGCTCGCCTTCGGCCGTCCTCGTGCGTCCCCAACCCCCCTCGAGCTCGTCCACGACCTCCCCGTAGTGAGCTGTCCTCAGTTTTCCCACTCCCCCTCCTGTTTTCCTCTTGACGTAGGACGCCGGATCACCTGCGACCGAGCTCGTGCTCGCGGCTCGCCATGCCCGGTCCGAATCCCGTGTGCCCCTGTCCGCTCCTTCCCGGGCCCGCCTTCGCCCTGGCCGCGGCCTGCGCGTGCACGCGCGCCTGCGTGCCTGCCCTCTGTTGTTGCTAGTCGCTAGTTGCCGCTCCTACTGCTGGTGTTGCTGCCCATGCCGCTGATGTGCTGCTCGTGCGTTGCTTCTGTTGTTGACGCCACTGCTGCCGCGCCCTTGCTCCCGCTGCTCTCTGCTTTCTGCCGCACCTACTGCTACTTGCTGCAGCCGCTCGCCGTTGCCGCCACTATCCCATGCCGCCTGGAGCCCGCGCTCCTGCGCGCCACCGAGCCCGCCTCCAGCCGCCCTGCCTGCGTCGCTCGCTTGGCCGCGCTGGAGGCCTCGCCTGGCCGAGCTGGGGCCGTGCCGGCGGCCGCTTCCCGCAGCGGCTCCACCCGACCGCGCCCTCGCCCCGCCGCCTCCCGCTTCGCCCGGCGCCTCCCCACCAGGCCCGCTCGCGCGTGGCCGCGCACGCCCGCGTCGCCGGTAGCCCCCCTGTCGGCTCCCGCACACCCCCCTCCCTGCCTCCGCCGGGCCCCTGCGCCTGCTCGCCAGCGGCTGCTCCTGCCTGCCGCCTCCTGCTGCACAAGGTCTCCGGCGCCCTCCGCGCGAGCGTGCAGCCCAACCACAGAGATCGTTTGACTCTCTGGATATGAGGCTGGTCCTTGTTTAATTAGCTCTAGCTAATTTTGCTTAATAGAAGATGACAAGTGGGCCACCCCTGTTGATTATCTTTTATTTATTGGCTTAATAAAAACAGTGTCTATGACAAGTGGCCCCATCACTTAATCGGTCTATTAAAACTTTTCTATCTGAACATGAGCCTATGACATGCGGGCCCCCCTTGTTGACCCAGTCAACAGTCAAACTAGTTGACTGCTGACTGGACATTGACTTGGTCAATTGGAACCCCTGGCCCCACTGTCATACACATGGCTAGCCCCTGGGCTGGTGTGAAAAGTATTCTGTTATCTAGTATTAGAGTAAATAGATAAAAGGAATTTCAGAAAATGGTTTAATTTTTGAAAAATCATAGAAATTAAACCGTAACTCGGATGAAAATGTTTTCTACATGATAGTTGCTCAGAAAAATCCAACGAATCCGAATATGCGGTCCGTTCACCTGTCACATGCCCCTAGTATGCTGAACATGGAACATTCCCCCTCCGGTCTTCTATCTGACACAGGTCCGGAATCGGGAAAACATTCCCGATTGTTTTCCCCCTTCACCTTTATCGTGTAACCGTACGTTAGGCCACTCCCGGCACAACATATTGCCACGTTATGCTTTGTGATGCTATGTTTGCTTTATATTTACTATTTCTTCTCCCTCTTCTCTCCGGTTGACCCCGAGACCGATGCTGCCCCTGTGATCGACTACGTCGACGACGACCCCTCCTTGCCAGAGCAACCAGGCAAGCCCCCCTTTGATCATCCCGATATCGCCCATTCCATTCTCTCATGCTTGCATTAGATTTTGCTACTGTTATTGTTTGCTCCTATTCTGATGCATAGCCTGTTTATTGTAACCTGTTGTTGTTACCTACCTGCTTATCCTAAACTGTTTAGTATAGGTTGGGTAGAGACCCATCAAAGACCCCCCACTTTGTCCCGACTGCCCCGCTGGATAATCAGAAGACCCGATCAACGGGATCGAAGACCAGGCCCCGGCACCGCACATCACTTTCCCCTTAGTTGCTCGACACTATTGGGTTACTATCGAGTGCCGAGGGTGAGACCTCTACAGCACTTCTGATGTTAACCATGTAGTGTAGCTATTCGGTCGTGGTCATCGAGGGTGATTCCGCCTTAACGACTTCCGATACGACTCTGTCGTGCAACCCCTCAAGTGTGAACCTCGGGGGGTGGTTCCTCTTACGTTCACCTTGATGATTACATCGAGTGGAATTCACCGGGGGTGATTCCTCGGGTTTTCCCCTTGATGTTTGGACACACGGATACTTAGACTTTACCACTGTTACTTGGAAAGGCGGGTCGACCCTGAGGGGTATCCGCGAGTGATGTGGAGACGGGTTGACCTGGAGGGTGCCCGCGAGATAATTACGAGGCGTGGCCGGGCATTCTTAGCCCTTGCCGCAAGTCCTCGAGACGGGGCGACGGGGTCACATCTTTCGTGAGTCTCTGCTTGTTACCGCGCGTTCCTAATCCACTACGATTTGGATATTTGATCCGAGGGGCCTCTGGCCTGATAGCACCAACCATCACGTGGGCATAGTATGGGCGTTCTGCGTCGTATGCATCAGCCGAA
>JAAAWM010010588.1:0-45309 GCA_036873465.1 Thinopyrum obtusiflorum
AGTAGGGTGTTTGTGGAGCGGCTCCGGTAGGGTGGACTACGGTGTGGGCGAAGTGGATCTGTGGCCGTGGACGAGGGCGTAGGTGAAGCTGCTCCGGTGGTTGGGTTAAGGATGGTGTCGACGATGCGGATCTGCGGCCATGGACGGGGCGTCAGAAGCTGCTCCGGTAGGTTGGATGAGGGTTCGAGGAAGCGGATCTAAGGCCGTGGACTTGTGAGTTGGCAAAGCGGCCCCGGTAGGGTTGAGAATGGTATAAGCGAAGCTACTCCGGTGGGGTTGACGATGGTGTCGGCGAAGCGGCTCCGGTAGGGTTGAGGAAGGCGTCGGTGGGGCGGCTTCGGGGGGGTGTGGACGAAGCGTCTCCGATGGGGAGTACGAATGAGCTGCTGCAGATGCGCTGCGGTTGACAAGAGTACCGGCGAAGCAGATCCGGCGCCGTGGACAAGGCCAGCACTGAATGGGCTGTGGTACAGTGGTGGATGAGCAGTCTACTTGTTTCTAGGGGAGGTGGGAGGGGTAGATGCGGCCGCAGAAGCAGATCCGGCGAGGTGGACGCCGCTGGCAGTGAATGGGCTCTAGTACGCCAGTGGATGAGCAGTCTAGGGTTTCGAGAGGGGAGGGGAGAAAGGCTGATGAAGTACGGACGGCATGATGTGAGATGCTCTGGTGCTGTGGAGTTAGTCGTTTTTGCGGGAGGGGGAGAGGAAATGGGGGTGCCGTGTAGTGGGGGAACCAGAAGTTACCAAAGCAGCCCCGACCTATTATGTAGATGAGGGCGGTATTGTAACTGTTGGTCTCCGTGCACCAAGGACAAAAGGGGAATTTCGCATGCTAAAGACTAAGGTGGCGGAAATTTTAGAAGGAGGCAGGAGATTTTGCCGCCCGCGGGATTGTTCGTATCCAGTTTCAACTAATTTTGGACCATGCTAGCAGGAAGGTCATGCGAGACTGTGTACACGGGGCACGCGTCAGCAGTTAATAACTGGTGTGAAGTCCACCCCAGAAAAAAAGACAATAACTCGGGATGATGTGCCGATAACTTGGACGTTCACACGGGCGCGGCCAATCGTACGGGTGTAGTGGCGCGTTCACAAAAAAAGGGATCAAACGCTCAGCCTATATATTTCTCGTGTAAATAGATAATTTAGTGCAATTGGTTATTTACTTTAAACATAATGCATTGACGTGTTAGTGTAGAGGCGCACAAAAAGAAATGGATATTGTAGTCCGCTACTTAAAAGTGTTACCTCATATGATTACATAGCCTCCATTTCATAAATTGCGTATCCGTTGAATTCATATATGAATATTACATATATTACTTCATAATAGAACCTTAAGGGGGGGGGGGGGGGGGGGGGGGGGGGGGGGGGGGGGGGGGGGGGGGGGGGGGGGGGGGGGGGGGGGGGGGGGGGGGGGGGGGGGGGGGGGGGGGGGGGGGGGGGGGGGGGGGGGGGGGGGGGGGGGGGGGGGGGGGGGGGGGGGGGGGGGGGGGGGGGGGGGGGGGGGGGGGGGGGGGGGGGGGGGGGGGGGGGGGGGGGGGGGGGGGGGGGGGGGGGGGGGGGGGGGGGGGGGGGGGGGGGGGGGGGGGGGGGGGGGGGGGGGGGGGGGGGGGGGGGGGGGGGGGGGGGGGGGGGGGGGGGGGGGGGGGGGGGGGGGGGGGGGGGGGGGGGGGGGGGGGGGGGGGGGGGGGGGCGTGTATTTCTCTCCCTCCGTCAAGGTTAGAATTCGTCTTTCTACCCCGTCCTACAAGTCTTTCACACAGAAACACACACGCTCTCTCTGTCGAACACGCCCACCCCTTTAATTCCGCCCACCCACAGCCACTAATGTCTCAAAGTATAATAATGTCTCTCACACATATGCCTAAGGTTAACTCGAGTTCTGGAACCATATGAATACATACAATGGGATTCCAGCAGAGCACCTTTTGTTTTGAGATTTCGCTCTCTCTCTCTCTCTCTCACACGCGCGCGCGCGCGCGCGTGCGCACATTGTTTCTCGCTTCATTTTTTCTGGCACTTGCATGCACACCATTTTGTTTATCTTCGTGATGCTTTAAGTATGCCTCACACAAATGCTATCTACCTATCCCTTAATATAGCTAGATATGTGTCACACAAACTCCTCCCTACTAGCAAGATGCCCATGCATTGCACGGAACATCAAGATGCATTTGTATGAGTAGTTTATCTTGTGGGAGAAAGGGGGGGGGGGGGGGGGGGGGGGGGGGGGGGGGGGGGGGGGGGGGGGGGGGGGGGGGGGGGGGGGGGGGGGGGGGGGGGGGGGGGGGGGGGGGGGGGGGGGGGGGGGGGGGGGGGGGGGGGGGGGGGGGGGGGGGGGGGGGGGGGGGGGGGGGGGGGGGGGGGGGGGGGGGGGGGGGGGGGGGGGGGGGGGGGGGGGGGGGGGGGGGGGGGGGGGGGGGGGGGGGGGGGGGGGGGGGGGGGGGGGGGGGGGGGGGGGGGGGGGGGGGGGGGGGGGGGGGGGGGGGGGGGGGGGGGGGGGGGGGGGGGGGGGGGGGGGGGGGGGGGGGGGGGGGGGGGGGGGGGGGGGGGGGGGGGGGGGGGGGGGGGGGGGGGGGGGGGGGGGGGGGGGGGGGGGGGGGGGGGGGGGGGGGGGGGGGGGGGGGGGGGGGGGGGGGGGGGGGGGGGGGGGGGGGGGGGGGGGGGGGGGGGGGGGGGGGGGGGGGGGGGGGGGGGGGGGGGGGGGGGGGGGGGGGGGGGGGGGGGGGGGGGGGGGGGGGGGGGGGGGGGGGGGGGGGGGGGGGGGGGGGGGGGGGGGGGGGGGGGGGGGGGGGGGGGGGGGGGGGGGGGGGGGGGGGGGGGGGGGGGGGGGGGGGGGGGGGGGGGGGGGGGGGGGGGGGGGGGGGGGGGGGGGGGGGGGGGGGGGGGGGGGGGGGGGGGGGGGGGGGGGGGGGGGGGGGGGGGGGGGGGGGGGGGGGGGGGGGGGGGGGGGGGGGGGGGGGGGGGGGGGGGGGGGGGGGGGGGGGGGGGGGGGGGGGGGGGGGGGGGGGGGGGGGGGGGGGGGGGGGGGGGGGGGGGGGGGGGGGGGGGGGGGGGGGGGGGGGGGGGGGGGGGGGGGGGGGGGGGGGGGGGGGGGGGGGGGGGGGGGGGGGGGGGGGGGGGGGGGGGGGGGGGGGGGGGGGGGGGGGGGGGGGGGGGGGGGGGGGGGGGGGGGGGGGGGGGGGGGGGGGGGGGGGGGGGGGGGGGGGGGGGGGGGGGGGGGGGGGGGGGGGGGGGGGGGGGGGGGGGGGGGGGGGGGGGGGGGGGGGGGGGGGGGGGGGGGGGGGGGGGGGGGGGGGGGGGGGGGGGGGGGGGGGGGGGGGGGGGGGGGGGGGGGGGGGGGGGGGGGGGGGGGGGGGGGGGGGGGGGGGGGGGGGGGGGGGGGGGGGGGGGGGGGGGGGGGGGGGGGGGGGGGGGGGGGGGGGGGGGGGGGGGGGGGGGGGGGGGGGGGGGGGGGGGGGGGGGGGGGGGGGGGGGGGGGGGGGGGGGGGGGGGGGGGGGGGGGGGGGGGGGGGGGGGGGGGGGGGGGGGGGGGGGGGGGGGGGGGGGGGGGGGGGGGGGGGGGGGGGGGGGGGGGGGCAAAAAACATACCCCAATGGTATATCGATTGCCCCCCTCACGGACGTCGCTGCCGCCGTGTCACGGAGGAGGGAAATGGTCGACACGGAGGGAATCTGTTTAGAGGGGGAATCGGGGTGTAGCTATGTCACCGAAACATCGCACGGGTCGTGATGCATGTGTGAATGTGTCGTGGCATGCGTAGACGCCCGTCTTGGGGCTCCGTGGTGTGGCCCCCCCTCCACGGAAGGCAGTGTCGCCGTCACTTGGAGGGGGGATGGTGCGGGTGCGGTGGAACCGGAGGGAATCTAGTGTTGGGTTGGGTCCAGACTGTGTTCGGGGATGTTGCTATGGGCTGACCTATCGCAACCAAGTGGAAGAGTCCACCGGTCAAAGCCCGTCCGGCGAAAGTCAAAGGGCTAGATCTACTGGTCAACTAGGATTCGGGGTGGCCTTCCGGGTGTAGCTATGCCACCGAAACATCGCGTCAGGTCCTGATGCATGTGTGAAAGTGATGTGGCATGCTCAGACGCTCGTCTCGGGGCTCCGGGGTGTGGCCCCCCTCCACGGACGGCAGTGTCGCCGTCACTTGGAGGGGGAATCGTGCGCGTCGAGTAGAACCGGAGGGAATCTAGTGGTGGGTTGGGTCCAGACCGTGTTCGGGGATGTTCCTATGGGCTGACCTATCGTAACCAGGTGGAAGAGTCCGCTGGTCAAAGCCCGTCGGGTGAAAGTCAAAGGGCTAGATCTCCTGGTCAACGGGGCTTCGTGGTGGCCTTTCGGGTGTAGCTATGCCACCGAAACATCGCACGGGTCCTGATGCATGTGTGAAAGTGATGTGGCATGCGTATACGCCCGTCTTGGGGCTCCGGGGTGTGGCCGCCCTCCACGTACGGCACTGCCGCCGTCACTTGGAGGGGGGAAGCTTGCATGCGGCATGACAACCAAGATGAGGAGCGGGGCAGGATCAGAAAAAAATGGTAGATGCAGATGAAATAAATTGTTAGGACATTTTAAAAATTGTAAGGACATTTTAAAAATAAAATAAATTTAGGGGGGGGGGGGGGGGGGGGGGGGGGGGGGGGGGGGGGGGGGGGGGGGGGGGGGGGGGGGGGGGGGGGGGGGGGGGGGGGGGGGGGGGGGGGGGGGGGGGGGGGGGGGGGGGGGGGGGGGGGGGGGGGGGGGGGGGGGGGGGGGGGGGGGGGGGGGGGGGGGGGGGGGGGGGGGGGGGGGGGGGGGGGGGGGGGGGGGGGGGGGGGGGGGGGGGGGGGGGGGGGGGGGGGGGGGGGGGGGGGGGGGGGGGGGGGGGGGGGGGGGGGGGGGGGGGGGGGGGGGGGGGGGGGGGGGGGGGGGGGGGGGGGGGGGGGGGGGGGGGGGGGGGGGGGGGGGGGGGGGGGGGGGGGGGGGGGGGGGGGGGGGGGGGGGGGGGGGGGGGGGGGGGGGGGGGGGGGGGGGGGGGGGGGGGGGGGGGGGGGGGGGGGGGGGGGGGGGGGGGGGGGGGGGGGGGGGGGGGGGGGGGGGGGGGGGGGGGGGGGGGGGGGGGGGGGGGGGGGGGGGGGGGGGGGGGGGGGGGGGGGGGGGGGGGGGGGGGGGGGGGGGGGGGGGGGGGGGGGGGGGGGGGGGGGGGGGGGGGGGGGGGGGGGGGGGGGGTGTACTAGGCATCCGTGGGCAGGTTTGGAGTTCATGGTGATATTTGGAGGTGGATAGTTTGCAAAATATTGTTTGCAGGTGGATAGTTTGCAAAATATTGATCAATGGATGTCATTAGCACTATGATTTTTTTTCCAAGTTTGAAGTGTCAAAGTTGTATGTGATGTGATGATATATATAATTTTCGCACGGTGGAATTAGCATTCTTTGTTGTGTCGCATCTCCGTGATAAGTGGTTTCTTGTTCATGATGGTCTTGCAAAATAATGATGAAATATTTTTTGACACTTCATGGTCTTGCTAAAAAATAGTAATTTGTGCAAAAATGGTAACTTGTTCATTAGGATTTAACATTTCTAATACTTTGAATGTGAAACTTTAAGTGGATGAATTTATTTTGTATTGCTCATCTAGTAAATAAAGCTATGAAGTCATTGGTCCGTGATCTAGGTTTTTGACACTTGATGATCTAAGTTTATTTGTCGGTAAAATTTACAGGCTTTGTGGTGTTGCATATCTTTGGAGTCATCGTCGTCTAAGGCATTGATCCGTGATCTCGTCGCTGTTTGACTGCTTCCTCTACAGTTGAGGGTGAGCTACGAATCCATCTTAATAATCATGTCACTAGATTCTCTTTTCTCGTCAAGTTGCATAACCTAGGCGTCTCCCGTCCGAAAGGGTTGCATCAATAAATATGCATTCAATTGCATATTTATCACCGCAGCTCTTTCGGATTGTCCAGCGTTTTCCACGGACAGCCCGAGTATGTGTAGATTGGGTACGTTGTCTATGCTCTACCCTGTTCCAAGACAGGATTTCGGCGGCGCCTCCCCATTGTTCTCCGGAGCACATTCTCTCGGCTATTTGCCGAGACGTGTATCTGGAGAACAGCGGGGAGGTGCTGCCGAAATTTTGTCTGAGAACGGGGTAGAATGGAGAACGTACTCAATCTACACATCTTCGGGTGGGATTAGGACCCATCTTTACCTATTAGAGATGTAGGTGGATTCAACGCGGTAGAAAATGAAAATTTGATGTGATTAATTTAAGTGAATCCTTAATTATGTTGTGTGGCTTGCAAAAAAGCAGAGGATGGCAGATAATCAGTGGATGTACAGTGGTTTTATCCGTCGGAATCGAGTAACATCAGAGTGGATCGCGAAAACCAATGTGTATTTGAATGAGATATTCCGTCGTCCAATGAGAATTATCCCACCATGCCCCTGTGCGAGATGTGCCAGACGTCACCGTAGAAATCAGAAGGACATGACTGAGCACCTTCGCACGCACGGATATATGCCAAACTTTGACATGCCGCCGATAAACATAGTCGAGCAGGACCGTGGTAGAGAGGAGGTGATGCGACAACGCATCGATGGATATGAGGACGACGGGGTCAGGGACATGCTAGATGATGTCATTGTTGCAGAAACGGCAAATGCGACACCTTCAGAGAATGAACCGGAGGAGCCGGAGGCAACCGCAAAGGCCTTCTTGGAGGTCTTGGCCTCGTCGAAGAAACCTCTTTATGCGGGTGCGAAAATATCTCAGCTGGATGCCATCTCGCAACTGATTGCAGTGAAGGCTGAGTACGGCTGTAGCCAGAAATGCTTCGAAGCATTCCTGGGAGTATGGGCTAACAGCCTCCCTGAGGGTCATGAACTGCCGAAAAGCATGTACGATACAAAGAAAATCATGAAGGCACTCTCTATGGATTATGAGAAAATAGATGTTTGCCCAAAGAATTGCCTTTTGTTTAGGCACGAGTATGCGGATGACAAGTACTGTAGGCAGTGCGGTTCGTCTCGGTACATTGAGGTGGTCGGTGAGGATGGTGAGAAAAAGCAGCTAGCCATCCCCGTTAAGGTTCTTCGGTATCTTGATTTTATAAAAAGACTGCAGCGCCTTTTCATCACGAAGGAGTCTGCCAAAATGATGAAGTGGCACAAGGAAGGTATAAGGTATAATCCAAAAAAAATCGTACATCCATCGGAAGGCGAAGCATGGAAGTCGTTCGATGAAGAATACCCGGAGGAAGCAGCCGAGGCTAGTAATGTCAGAATAGCCATATCAGGTGATGGGTTCAATCCATATGGTATGTCGTCCAATCCATATAGCTGCTGGCCCGTGTTTGTAATTCTGCTCAATCTTCCTCCCGGTGCCCTAATGCAATGCAAGACCATGTTCTTGTCGCTCATCATTCCGGGGCCTGAATACCCGGGGAAGCAATTGGGTGTGTTTATTCACCATTCCTTTATGTCTTCCACATCATCATGTTCTATGTTCACTTAGTCCCGGTCTAACACCGCTTTTCTTTTTTTAGTGATTTCATTCAAGAGGAATGGACGGGAATGAATCCTCCTACTGAGGCGGAGGCACTTACTCTTCTCCGTCATGGAAACCCTGGACGTAAAAATTTTGTTGCTTGGTTCATGGAGAAAGTAATTTTCCACACTCCCCTATTAAATACCTAGTTCAACATTTATTAGTTAACCGAACTAATGCACGCAGCAATTTCAATTATACTTGTAGGGAAAAGATCCGAACATATCTATGGATGATGAATTGAGATGGGTTTCCATGGGTTTTGACCCTGCCGTCATGACATGTAAAAAGTATGATGTGAATGGGTATCGCTTCCATACAGAGGAGCACCAGAACAGCCGGCCCGATCCCAAAACTATAAATACCGGAGTGTACACCCCCGGTCAAAATTCAGTAGACTACTACGGAAGGGTACAAAATATATACGAGGTTAAATTCCGCCAGGGGCGCGAGACCCTAAGTCTGCCTGTGTTCAAATGCCGATGGTTCGATCCGCGGGAGGGGGTAAAACATACGCCTTCCATTGGTTTGGTAGAAGTTAAACCATCAACCGTCTATGCCGGAGCCGATCTCTTCATTGCGGCTACCCAAGCTACACAAGTATATTATCTGCCTTACCCATGCCAGAAAGAGTACCTAAAGGGTTGGGAAGTTGTGTTCAAGGTGTCGCCACATGGTAAGCTACCGGACCCGAATGAAGACGATTACTACAACATTAACCCCATGACATACGAGGGAGTGTTCTATCAAGAGCAACCTGATGATGATGATGTGGTTAGAAATGATGACGCTAGACCATTGGGTGATGATGATGTGGATCCAAACGACGACGATGCACGGAATGATGGTGAGACCATTGTCAATGAAAATGACATACTTATGCTAGAAAAGTTAAACGATGACGCTGACGACGAGGAAGAGCCTCCACCTCCGTCAGACAACGAAGATGATATGATTGATAGTGATGATAAGACGGACCGAGAAAGAGGTTACAACAGTGATGATTCATATGGGTTCTAGCAGATGTACGTTTCAAGTCTTTTTTTCTATAGTTTAGGAATATGCCTTTTTATGCATTTTTATTAATGTGTTTATTATCATGCCTTTTCCTTCATTTCATTAATTTACTAATTGCTTATTCTCTTTTCAATGCAGGTTCGTGGAACATGGGCAAGGGGAAGGCCGACGGCGTGGGTTTCCTACGCAAGGTCGTCGGCCTGCCTAGTCGGAGTGGTCGAGCACGTAATCCTCCGGGGGGGGGGGGGGGGGGGGGGGGGGGGGGGGGGGGGGGGGGGGGGGGGGGGGGGGGGGGGGGGGGGGGGGGGGGGGGGGGGGGGGGGGGGGGGGGGGGGGGGGGGGGGGGGGGGGGGGGGGGGGGGGGGGGGGGGGGGGGGGGGGGGGGGGGGGGGGGGGGGGGGGGGGGGGGGGGGGGGGGGGGGGGGGGGGGGGGGGGGGGGGGGGGGGGGGGGGGGGGGGGGGGGGGGGGGGGGGGGGGGGGGGGGGGGGGGGGGGGGGGGGGGGGGGGGGGGGGGGGGGGGGGGGGGGGGGGGGGGGGGGGGGGGGGGGGGGGGGGGGGGGGGGGGGGGGGGGGGGGGGGGGGGGGGGGGGGGGGGGGGGGGGGGGGGGGGGGGGGGGGGGGGGGGGGGGGGGGGGGGGGGGGGGGGGGGGGGGGGGGGGGGGGGGGGGGGGGGGGGGGGGGGGGGGGGGGGGGGGGGGGGGGGGGGGGGGGGGGGGGGGGGGGGGGGGGGGGGGGGGGGGGGGGGGGGGGGGGGGGGGGGGGGGGGGGGGGGGGGGGGGGGGGGGGGGGGGGGGGGGGGGGGGGGGGGGGGGGGGGGGGGGGGGGGGGGGGGGGGGGGGGGGGGGGGGGGGGGGGGGGGGGGGGGGGGGGGGGGGGGGGGGGGGGGGGGGGGGGGGGGGGGGGGGGGGGGGGGGGGGGGGGGGGGGGGGGGGGGGGGGGGGGGGGGGGGGGGGGGGGGGGGGGGGGGGGGGGGGGGGGGGGGGGGGGGGGGGGGGGGGGGGGGGGGGGGGGGGGGGGGGGGGGGGGGGGGGGGGGGGGGCATTACCTTGGAGAGGGACGAGTACTTGGCGGTAAGTATAAAAGATTTTTCATTATGCTTTCATTATGCTTTCATTACCTTGTGGTACATTTCACCGTTTCATGTTGACATGCCATTATGCTTTCATTATGTAGGTGTGTCCAAATTGGTGTTATGGAAAAGACGAGTCCTGGGCAGCATTGGTGGATCTTTGGTGTGATGAGGCTGGAGCCTGGGCGGCTATGAGAATCAAAAACAAGGCTAACCGAGGGAAGGAGGGAGTACATGCTCAGGGAAACCGAAACCACTATCTCCACAAGGCAGTTAATGTATGACTAACCCCATTAAACATTCTTCTTCTTCTATTTACCATCACTTTCTTATGTATGACTAACCTCTGTTTGGTGGTGCAGGAGGAGAAACTGAAGCGGCCGCTCTCACACATGCAGGCGTGGGAGATCGCCCATACGCGGAAGGACCCCAAGCCTGGCGAGCCCAAGTACTACGGCAAGAAGACCGCGGGGAGGAAGAAGGCCTACTCCGAAGGGTATCTGAAGTTACATCCTGACATACCTGACCCCATTGCGGCGGATCTGGACGATAGGGTGGTGGTGGGCATGGGGCCGAAGGAGCACGGTCGGGCGGCGGTTCTCGATGCTGTGATCACTCCTACTATCTCCTACACACAGCTCCGTCGGATCAACCCGAGCCTGAGCCAGCGCACGAGCACGCCAGTGACCAGTGCACAGTCACAGTTCCTCTTTCAGGAGCGGCAATCTGTAAGTATTTTCTCTCTTATCTTCATTGCTCACTTTATTTTCTGCATTTAGTAGTTTTATGAGTTCCATCATGTCATACCATAGGCCTACCTGGAGTACACACGCCAGGAGACCATGGCGTGGCACGAGAGGCTTTATGCATACCATGAGCAGAGGGATCGCCAGATGCAGCACGCTTTTCAGGAAATGGCAGCCGGCAGGTGTCCTCAGTTGCAACCAGCACAATGTCCTCCAGCACAACCAAGGCTGCTGACCTTTGAGGAGTTTGTGGCACAGAACGCTGGCCCCTCGCCGGTTAGTTCATCCCCAATCTATTCACCCAAAGCATATCATGCCTTTCAACACAGTCATATATCCCGTTAATATGTCTTTTCAACATCCAGGGAACCGATGGATCTACCGTTGGCGGTGGTCTTCGCAGCACTCCCGAGTCACGGAGCCCGACCACTCCGATCCACGGAGGCGGAGGAGGAGGCGGTCTTGGCGGTAGCGCTGCCGCTAGCAGTGACGACCTGGGCTTCGGCGGTCTTGGCGGTGACGACCTCCACGGTGCTCGACGTCCTGGCGTTAAGCATTTCGGTTACTTGTGTGCTTATGCTTATGTTTCTTTAGATGACTTGTGTGTGGTGATGATGATCCTTTAGACGACTTGTGTGTGGTGATGATGATCCTTTAGATGACTTGTGTGTGGTGATGATGATCCTTTTGGTTACTTTTGATGGTCCTTTGTGATGATGCTTATGCATATATTGTTGTGACGGTGCCGGATGATACTTAGATGTGTTTTATATGTGCATTTCCATCATATATATCTGTTGTATATTTGAATTGAATTGATCTGAAAACAAACAGAAAAAGAAAAAAAAATCAAATGCAAACTATGCCGACGGCTAGGCCGTCGGCATAGAGCTGGCGCGAGCACCCAGTTGCTGACACGTGGCATATATGCCGACAGCCTAGCCGTCGGCATAGTTTCAAACTAGGCCGACAGCTAGGCCGTCGGCATATCTGCCACGTGTCAGCAACTGGGCACTCCTGGGGCGGAGCTATGCCGACGGCCTAGCCGTCGGCGTAGTTTCGAACTAGGCCGACAGCTAGGCCGTCGGCATAGCCCCGCCCCAGGACCAACGGCTGCTCGCCACGTGGCTCGTCTATGCCGACAGTCTAGCCGTCGGCATAGTTTCAAACTAAGCCGACGGCCGCACCGTCGGCATAGATGGGCCACGTGGCGAGCAGCCGTTGGACAGCACTTGACGGCGGCCGCCGTTAGGCGGGAACGTTGCCGACGGCCAGGGCCGTCGGCATAGATGTACGGACACCGTCGGGATAGGTCCTATGCCGACGGCCTTTCTATGCCGACGGCCTCCATGGCTACGCCGACGGATATGTTGTCGACGGCCCTATGCCGACGGGGGCCGTCGGCATAGACCTGTCCCGACGGCCAATCAGGGCTAGGCATAGGGTGCGATTCCGATAGTGATGTAATTACAATTCCAGCTAATTTGCTGACTAACTCACTCACATCCAAGTCACATTGCAAAGCGATAATTACAACTTCACTGGCCGAGTGCGGAGCGTGTACAAGCACGGCTGAAGGTACTTCTGGGTGCACTACATGGGTCGCCCGGGTGCCTACTGTACACCACCGTGTTTCGCCCCAACCTCACCGCGGAGAAGGACGCCTACAACAGGGGCGCCCAGTTCTTCAAGGCACAGTGCATGGCTGCCTACAGTACACCATGATCGGCGCTGCGCCGAAGCCACATTCCGGAGCTGATGCATCCACGGAATTTCTGGAGATTGTTTGGTGATATCGGATGCAACCACCGAATTGCTTGCTCGTGCCTCTATCTCTATGTGTATTAATCAAATGATATTTCTCTCACTCTTATCTTACTTTTTGCTTTTCTGTTTGTGTGTGTTAGGCTTAATGAAATTTTCATTAGAGGCAAGCTTTCATGGATGGGATCGGGCAAAAAGAAAGTAGCACACCACGAGGTGCACCGCCAAAACACTGCTCCTTTCCTTCTTTGATTCACTGTTATTAATCCGCTCCCACATGGAGTGTGTTATATTCTCTAATGATATTTTGAGATTTTAAAGATATGCATGGCAAGCACAACCCTGATGGTAATACTTATTCTGTTTATTTTGGATGTTGAATTGTTACATGTCAAGGTACGTCAGGGATAGTAAAAATATTGCAATGTACAACACTCCTACATGAAACATTCTCAACAAAGTCATGTCGAGGTACCTCCAGAAATTTATGCAATTTCTGTGAACTATTGTGTTATGAGAAATCAGATCAATATTGGTGGGGTAAGAAGTTTCAGTTTTCTTTTTCAATTTTATTCACGACTTATTAGTTATTGGTCATGTTTTCTAGGTTATTGAATAGTCATGATTTCAAACTGAACCATTCCTGAAGCATGAATTACTGCTAGCTCTGTAATGCATGCAAGAAATTTTTAGGTCAAAGTCTGTGTCTGTACAGTTGCACAAAATTCCTGCACTCTAGATACAGCTTGTTATTTTGTTCTGTATGGTGCATCCACAAATTATGTAATTATTGCTGCAGGATCTTGATCATTAGTTTTTCTATCACTGCTTGGTTTTGACCTCACTGAATCATCATTTCTCCAGTCAGAACTTCAAAAGCGGCTCCATGTCCAGGTCGAGGTACATACAAATTAGCACTACCATGATTTATGTATCTTTTGCCGAGGTTGGGTTTATCTCATTGCTTGTGGATTTCTTGGACTTGGAATTTGACATGCTTGCAGTTACTTCCACTTTGTAAGTAAATAAGGAAGCACAAAAATTCTTTTCAACTTTAGGTGCAAGGAAGAAGGAATTAGTCAATGCTAGAGCTTTTGACATTGCATGCTATGAAAAATTGATGAAAAATTGAAAACAACATGTTTATAAGATCAGGTAGTATATTATTTATTTTGCTCTTGTTGCATTCAAAATGATTTGGTTCCCGTAGCAACGCACGGGCAATTACCTAGTTCAGCTTAAACGCTTGCATGGAAATGAGAAGAACGTGTTGGAGAGATACAGGTTTTTTATGCACATGCATGAATGAGACTGGTCATACATATGCACACCTAGCTAGCTAGCAGGTGGGGTCGATCAGGCTGCTCCTCTCTCCTGGAGGAAAAGAATCGATATGACATACGACTGGATAATCAATGATCAAACTCACAGATGCGTGCAAGAATTTCATATTTCCTCAAGTGCAGTTTTGTTTCTCGCTCGATGGTAGTCGTTAGTTCTTCTTCTTCTTCTTCTTCGTTTCTTTCCACCATGTTTGGGAGTTTACATCGTGTTACATTGTTTTATTTGTTGGGGTAATCCAAACGTACCAGTGTCCTAGCCGAGTCCGATTAGATCTTGCATGCCTTGTTAATGTTGTCTGCCTCGGCTCAACCGCTTCGGAAACGAGAAGAGTGTGTTGGAGAAATGTAGGTTTTTAATGCACATTGGTGTTCATTGCTGAAAAGAGATGGCAAGTTTATGAGCATCATAAAATATATTAGGCATTAATTATGCTTGCAATTGTCAGGTTAAAGACATGCTTAATTGTTTTTCTAATCCGTTTAATTATACATGAACCCTTTTTTAATGACACTATAGACAAATAAGCAGTGTTGTTATGGCATAAGAATGTATGCTCATTAATTCCCTAATCAAAACTTCATGTCGATTCAATTAACTTATAGTTAAACATTGACCATTGAGAACATTGATTCAAATGATAGCCAATATTGAGAATCAACCAGTGGTTGAATGGTTAGGAGGGCAGTGGTACCCCCAACCCACCAAGGATCAAATCCCAGGTTTGACATTTGATGTCTCATAAATGCGGATTATTCTTTCAGCGAGAGGCGACATTCCCATCAACAGCGAGGCGCCCGTAGTTACTTCGTTAATTTTGAAGCTCCGCAACTCGACATGGTCTTCAGTACGCATTGTGTGAGTATGTGTGTTTGGTGGTGTGAGTCTGTGCGTGTGTCCGTCCACGTTGTAATCGGGATTTCACAACAAAAAAGGCAACATTAGCAACAATGAGAAGTGCACACATTCAAATGTGTAGGCATTAAATTTGGGCACTAGATTTATCTTTGAAATATTATTAAGAAGAAGTGTCAAAATTATCGTTGTGATTGTCACTGAAATTAACATCAGTGATAAAAATGTCATTCTCACGGGAAATGGCATTAATATTAACATCATTATCTCATTTTTTTTCTGCATAATAAGATTTAGGTGCCAAAATGGCATCAAAATTATCCAAATATATTTGGTGTACCAAAAATATCAAATAAATGACAATTGCATAACCATTAATATTTTCATAAAAACAAGACTTACATGTCGGTAATAATCTCATCAACATTATTTGGGGCAACCCAAACCCCCTATTTAAGTATTGCACTACTCTAGTATTAAACACCAACATAATTGCCAAACGCACGAAAAAAAAATAGTTTCACACGAGCCCAACATTACCGACCGCGGGGAGCGGTCCGGAAATCCAAAACACGCGACCATGAAAGTCACCAAAGTATATGACATCGGTCTATGAAAAAAAATGTTTCAAACAGGATGCCCCAAAACTTGAGGGATCACCATGTTTATAATTATTTTCAAGATCAATACCATTTTACAATGTTAATATGATACTAAAAAGAGACCATCATTAAGAAAAATGCCATAAAGACTGGTATCAAAACTAATACCACATACAGAAAAAAAAATCCTAAATCAGATTTTCCGTTTATTTAAATATTATTAGTCACATATTTCTTGGGCATTTATATGGATTAAAAGTGCACAAAACATAACCATATATCTTTTTAAGGCAGAGAAAAATGTTTAAAATTTGAGAAAGCCCAAAAAAGACTCTTTTTTGGTCCACGGTGGACATGGGCCGAACAAAAACCGGCGATCCGGACAAAGTCTAGCCCATTCTCTCCTCTCCCCATGATTCTTCCCACACCGGCGGCATCAGAGGAGAGAATGGTTGTTCGCCAGAAACCATGGCGGCGTGGCTGGCCTGCGCCGGCTGGCGTGCGCACGACTCCGTCAAACTCGCCCGACCACGTTGCGACCATGGTGCGCACTGACCGGGAGCGTGAGGAAGAGACGGGGCACTTAGCATGAGGAGCCGGTGGCGGCGTGAATGACAAGAAGGCTAAGGTTTTGATTTTCGGTTTGTGAAATTTTTTGCCCTAGGCCGAGATGGCCGAATTTCGGCCAAAATTTGACCAAAATCTATTTTTTCGCCAAAAGATATTTTCCGCCCCAGGCCGAGATGGCCGAAATCCGTCTTTTTCGGCCGAAATTCAAAACACAGAAGAAGGCCCGACGCCTTCAGGCATATTCCCAATCCTCCTTTAGGTTTTCAACAGTAATTTTGGACAAAGGGCAGGGAACGCATATATGCTAGCAGATTAGCAGGAATATATGCTCCTCTCCAAAGGAGGAAAATAACCGTGGAGATAAACTGATTTATTCACGACCAAATTACTTATGGACGCGTCAGTGCTGAGTTGTTTTGCAGCAGTGAATTATCTCTTCGTACAATGTTAAAAGCAAACCAAAGCGGTTTATAATGATACTAGAGTACATGTTTGCTAGTTCCATATACACCATCAGATGTTACATTTCTTATTAGTTACAGATAAAACAACACTTTTTGACCAAGTAGCTAGGCAGGTAGTAGAGAAGAAACTGCATGATACGATTTCATCCTCATAGCCATAGGCACTACGGCGCAGGAAAGGTGATGCCAGCCTGCAAATAACCAACCTGATCTTCACCAGCTTTAATCGTAGATAGCTCGTCGCTGACGCGTCGTGCCGTTGGCCTGCGTGATGCACTCGGCTCTAGGCACTGAACTGCAACGCTGAGCATGCGGTATATTTCTCTAGCAGTCTCAGCATCTGGAATCACAAGCCTGGGGTCCAGTAGATCCCGCAGGCAAACGACATTGTTCTTGGTGGCCAACGAGAGGGATGAGAGCAAATCGCCTGGATGAGATCCCATAAATAGCTCCAAAATAAGCACTCCGAAGCTGTATACATCACATTTCTCCGTCACGTTTTCTGTATATGCTAGCTCTGCAATTCCTACAAATTAATTAGTGTATATGTTGCAGCTAAACAGTACAAACTTCATCATAATTATTAGATTACATCAAACTCTACATCTACGTACATATTTCTATATAGCCAAAACTAGTAGTTAAAATTTTATTTTTGTTTACCTGGGGCAAGATAGCCTTTCGTCCCAGCAAGCCTCGTGAGATTCTGGCCATAAATATTGAGAATTTTAGCAGTACCGAAGTCAGAGATGCAAGCTCTGGATTCTAGATCAAGCAAAATGTTTTTGCTTGTTATATCTCTATGGACTATCGGCGACGAACAATCGTGATGCATGTATGCCAAAGCATGAACCACGTCCAACACAATATTTATTCGCCTTCTCCAGTCCAATTCAATTGCCCTTCCATTGTCCTTCAGTGTTTCTGCCAAGTCTCCTCTCTCCATATATTCATATAGAAGGAACCTTCCTTGGCTAGAGGAACAATACCCAAATAGTTTTACGATGTTTCGATGATGAATCTGCACCAATGCCTTGATTTCACGATTGAACACTTGCTCGTTCACACAACACTCATCTTCTATCATGTGTATCTTCTTCACTGCAAATATTTCGCATGTTGCAAGTCTAGCTTTGTAGACAGATCCATGTCCCCCGGTTCCTATGCAATGCATCTCGTTAAAATCGTTGGTTGCTTCAACAATTTGTCTGAACACATTTGCTCCATCAAAACTCCAAATAGAGAAGACTTTTTCTTGTGTTACTTTATCGGTGTCAGTTGCCTTGGTTTTATTCCTTTCATATCGGTACATCAATATCACCGCAACAAGAAAAAGAGATATCATACCAGGAACGGTGGCTAGTACAATTATTTTATATCCTTTCCTTTTCCTTATGCTCTCGGTTGCACTACTACAAGGGGCAATCCTTTCACCACACCGCATAGCATCTTGTTATGCACGAACCATTGGATTGGAGCTCCTTGGAAGAGCTTACTCTCCGGGACTAGCCCTTCCAATTCATTGTAAGATACATCAATGGTTGTCAAGATTTCCATACTCTGAAATGATGACGGGATAGAGCCATTAAGTTCATTGTGTGAAAGATTTAAAGTATCTAGCATGCTCAGATCACTAAGTTGGCTTGGTATTGCCCCAGTAAATGAATTATCACTTAAATCCAATTGGTCATGTAGGTTGCGCAATAACCCTAGCTCGGCAGGGATGTTTCCTTTGAAGTTATTGTCATTCAACTTCAAAAGACGAAGCTTCAAACAATTTTTGATTGATTCTTGTACCGAACCATTTAGGTTATTTGATGACAAATCTAGTAACTCCAGATTAGATAGTATTCCAATTTCTTGTGGAATGCTTCCGTGGAACAAATTATCCGCAAGGCTCAAGTTGAAGAATTTTTGTAGATTGCCTAGTGCACTTGGAAGCTCTCCTTCAAGCTTGTTTGATGAAAGATCAAGTTTCCCTAATTGAGATAGTCGCCCCATAATTGTGGGTATTTCCCCCGTAAGGTTGTTGTTTGATATGGGTAGCATCGTAAGATTATGACATCCCCCCAGTGATAAGATAATTGACCAAATAGTTTATTTGAGCCCATATCCATATACACCAGATTTGGATAAACTCCTAAAGCAGAGATATCTCCTTCGGGGGGGGGGGGGGGGGGGGGGGGGGGGGGGGGGGGGGGGGGGGGGGGGGGGGGGGGGGGGGGGGGGGGGGGGGGGGGGGGGGGGGGGGGGGGGGGGGGGGGGGGGGGGGGGGGGGGGGGGGGGGGGGGGGGGGGGGGGGGGGGGGGGGGGGGGGGGGGGGGGGGGGGGGGGGGGGGGGGGGGGGGGGGGGGGGGGGGGGGGGGGGGGGGGGGGGGGGGGGGGGGGGGGGGGGGGGGGGGGGGGGGGGGGGGGGGGGGGGGGGGGGGGGGGGGGGGGGGGGGGGGGGGGGGGGGGGGGGGGGGGGGGGGGGGGGGGGGGGGGGGGGGGGGGGGGGGGGGGGGGGGGGGGGGGGGGGGGGGGGGGGGGGGGGGGGGGGGGGGGGGGGGGGGGGGGGGGGGGGGGGGGGGGGGGGGGGGGGGGGGGGGGGGGGGGGGGGGGGGGGGGGGGGGGGGGGGGGGGGGGGGGGGGGGGGGGGGGGGGGGGGGGGGGGGGGGGGGGGGGGGGGGGGGGGGGGGGGGGGGGGGGGGGGGGGGGGGGGGGGGGGGGGGGGGGGGGGGGGGGGGGGGGGGGGGGGGGGGGGGGGGGGGGGGGGGGGGGGGGGGGGGGGGGGGGGGGGGGGGGGGGGGGGGGGGGGGGGGGGGGGGGGGGGGGGGGGGGGGGGGGGGGGGGGGGGGGGGGGGGGGGGGGGGGGGGGGGGGGGGGGGGGGGGGGGGGGGGGGGGGGGGGGGGGGGGGGGGGGGGGGGGGGGGGGGGGGGGGGGGGGGGGGGGGGGGGGGGGGGGGGGGGGGGGGGGGGGGGGGGGGGGGGGGGGGGGGGGGGGGGGGGGGGGGGGGGGGGGGGGGGGGGGGGGGGGGGGGGGGGGGGGGGGGGGGGGGGGGGGGGGGGGGGGGGGGGGGGGGGGGGGGGGGGGGGGGGGGGGGGGGGGGGGGGGGGGGGGGGGGGGGGGGGGGGGGGGGGGGGGGGGGGGGGGGGGGGGGGGGGGGGGGGGGGGGGGGGGGGGGGGGGGGGGGGGGGGGGGGGGGGGGGGGGGGGGGGGGGGGGGGGGGGGGGGGGGGGGGGGGGGGGGGGGGGGGGGGGGGGGGGGGGGGGGGGGGGGGGGGGGGGGGGGGGGGGGGGGGGGGGGGGGGGGGGGGGGGGGGGGGGGGGGGGGGGGGGGGGGGGGGGGGGGGGGGGGGGGGGGGGGGGGGGGGGGGGGGGGGGGGGGGGGGGGGGGGGGGGGGGGGGGGGGGGGGGGGGGGGGGGGGGGGGGGGGGGGGGGGGGGGGGGGGGGGGGGGGGGGGGGGGGGGGGGGGGGGGGGGGGGGGGGGGGGGGGGGGGGGGGGGGGGGGGGGGGGGGGGGGGGGGGGGGGGGGGGGGGGGGGGGGGGGGGGGGGGGGGGGGGGGGGGGGGGGGGGGGGGGGGGGGGGGGGGGGGGGGGGGGGGGGGGGGGGGGGGGGGGGGGGGGGGGGGGGGGGGGGGGGGGGGGGGGGGGGGGGGGGGGGGGGGGGGGGGGGGGGGGGGGGGGGGGGGGGGGGGGGGGGGGGGGGGGGGGGGGGGGGGGGGGGGGGGGGGGGGGGGGGGGGGGGGGGGGGGGGGGGGGGGGGGGGGGGGGGGGGGGGGGGGGGGGGGGGGGGGGGGGGGGGGGGGGGGGGGGGGGGGGGGGGGGGGGGGGGGGGGGGGGGGGGGGGGGGGGGGGGGGGGGGGGGGGGGGGGGGGGGGGGGGGGGGGGGGGGGGGGGGGGGGGGGGGGGGGGGGGGGGGGGGGGGGGGGGGGGGGGGGGGGGGGGGGGGGGGGGGGGGGGGGGGGGGGGGGGGGGGGGGGGGGGGGGGGGGGGGGGGGGGGGGGGGGGGGGGGGGGGGGGGGGGGGGGGGGGGGGGGGGGGGGGGGGGGGGGGGGGGGGGGGGGGGGGGGGGGGGGGGGGGGGGGGGGGGGGGGGGGGGGGGGGGGGGGGGGGGGGGGGGGGGGGGGGGGGGGGGGGGGGGGGGGGGGGGGGGGGGGGGGGGGGGGGGGGGGGGGGGGGGGGGGGGGGGGGGGGGGGGGGGGGGGGGGGGGGGGGGGGGGGGGGGGGGGGGGGGGGGGGGGGGGGGGGGGGGTCTCTCCGAGCTGGTGTATGCCACGTATTTGATATTTTATTATGATTGATTAGTCACATTCCAACTATTCCTAGATTATTGCAGATGTGACAACTTCCTTGTCTGGATCAGAAAGATGAATATATCTGGAGGTAGTTTCCTGTTGTGCAGTACTGATCTATGGTTAGAGAAACCAAAAAAAGGCAAATTGGAATGTAAATAATGTCAGTTTTGAAAAAAAATAGTATTTGACACTATTCACCCATGATTTTTTTGTCATTTTTTTGTTCAAATAGTGTAGGTCGAATTTAGAGTTGAGGATCTATGTGGTTTTATATATAACATGGATGTGTGTTGTCAATTTTTTTTGAGAATTTTTAACTTGTTTTGTATTTAAAATAAAATTGATCTCATAGAAATGAGAGATGCTACGCCAACGGAAATTTTGTTATGGAAAAGGCTTACGGATTTGTTGGAAACTTAGGGAAAAATCTAGGGGGGCCCACAGTGAAAATTGGGGGGGGGGGGGGGGGGGGGGGAGGATTAATGGAGAAGATGACACATCAGCCTGTAGATTAGTCGATAACAAAACCGTCTGTAGTTATAGGATTATTGCACATATCCTACCTGATTGGAAATCGTCCTGTTTGTTGTTGCAATTCATGTGCTCGCCTTTTTCTTTCTTTCATATTGTGTAACCGTAGAAATATGCTTGCTTACAACTCCCTCCGTCCTAAAATAAGTGTCGCAGATTTAATAATAATTTAGTACTAAATCAGCGACACTTATTTTGGGACGGAGGGAGTAGTTAGTCTAGAGTTTTGGAAAAAAAAAAATTTATGAAGGATGTATATGTCTTATGGAAAATAAGAAAAAAGGTTCACGGTGGTGCTAATAGAAAACCCGCACGACCACTACTCGGCATTAGCCGCTCGTCACTGGGAACTTGCACACCAGTGACATGTTCCTCCAACTACCCGTCATGGGTAACTATATAAGTACATCAGTGACGTGCGCTGCTGGCTATACATAATTTTGACAAAACACATGCCCTCACACGCCGTACCGTTATACTCCCTCCGTTCGGAATTAGTTGTCGCAGAAATGGATGTATCTAGACGTATTTTAGTTCTAGATACATCCATTTTCGAGAACATGCTGGAGAAAAACGAGCTAGCTAGGACATGGTGGTAGTAGTACCATTAATTGGGTTGGGGTACCAATCCACCCATGCTCCCTCACTACCGGAATCGCACCCTATGCCGACGGCCAGGGCCGTCGGCATAGCCCTGATTGGCCGTTGGGACAGGCCGATGCTGACGGCCCCCGTCGGCATAGGGCCTCCGGCAACATATTCGTCGGCGTAGCCATGGAGGCCGTCGGCATAGAAAGGCCGTCGGCATAGGACCTATCCCGATGGTGTCCGTACATCTATGCCGACGGCCCTGGCCGTCGGCAACGTTCCCGCCTAACGGCGGCCGCCGTCAAGTGCTGACCAACGGCTGCTCGCCACGTGGCCCATCTATGCCGACGGTGCGGCCGTCGGCTTAGTTTGAAACTATGCCGACGGCTAGACTGTCGGCATAGACGAGCCACGTGGCGAGCAGCCGTTGGTCCTGGGGGCGGGGCTATGCCGACGGCCTAGCCGTCGGCGTAGTTCGAAACTACGCCGACGGCTAAGCCGTCGGCATAGCCCCGCCCCAGGAGTGCCCAGTTGCTGACACGTGGCAGCTATGCCGACGGCCTAGCGGTCAGCCTAGTTTGAAACTATGCCGACGGCTAGGCTGTCGGCATATCTGCCACGTGTCAGCAACTGGGTGTTCGCGCCAGCTCTATGCCGACGGCCTAGCCGTCGGCATAGTTTGCATTTGATTTTTTTTCTTTTTTCTATTTGTTTTCAGATCAATTCAATTCAATTCAAATATACAACAGATATATATGATGGAAATGCACATAAAAACACATCTAAGTATTATCCGGCACCGTCACAACAATATATGCATAAGCATCATCACAAAGGACCATCAAAAGTAACCGAAAGGATCATCATCACCATACACAAGTCATCTAAAGGATCATCATCACCACACACAAGTCGTCTAAAGGATCATCATCACCACACACACGTCGTCTAAAGAAACATAAGCATAAGCACACAAGTAACCGAAATGCTTAAGCGGCAGGACGTCGAGCACCGCGGAGGTCGTCACCGCCAAGACCGCCGAAGCCCAGGTCGTCACTGCTAGCGGCAGCGCTACCGCCAAGACCGCCTCAGCCTCCGCCTCCGTGGATCGGAGTGGTCGGGCTCCGTGACTCGGGAGTGCTGCGGGGGGGGGGGGGGGGGGGGGGGGGGGGGGGGGGGGGGGGGGGGGGGGGGGGGGGGGGGGGGGGGGGGGGGGGGGGGGGGGGGGGGGGGGGGGGGGGGGGGGGGGGGGGGGGGGGGGGGGGGGGGGGGGGGGGGGGGGGGGGGGGGGGGGGGGGGGGGGGGGGGGGGGGGGGGGGGGGGGGGGGGGGGGGGGGGGGGGGGGGGGGGGGGGGGGGGGGGGGGGGGGGGGGGGGGGGGGGGGGGGGGGGGGGGGGGGGGGGGGGGGGGGGGGGGGGGGGGGGGGGGGGGGGGGGGGGGGGGGGGGGGGGGGGGGGGGGGGGGGGGGGGGGGGGGGGGGGGGGGGGGGGGGGGGGGGGGGGGGGGGGGGGGGGGGGGGGGGGGGGGGGGGGGGGGGGGGGGGGGGGGGGGGGGGGGGGGGGGGGGGGGGGGGGGGGGGGGGGGGGGGGGGGGGGGGGGGGGGGGGGGGGGGGGGGGGGGGGGGGGGGGGGGGGGGGGGGGGGGGGGGGGGGGGGGGGGGGGGGGGGGGGGGGGGGGGGGGGGGGGGGGGGGGGGGGGGGGGGGGGGGGGGGGGGGGGGGGGGGGGGGGGGGGGGGGGGGGGGGGGGGGGGGGGGGGGGGGGGGGGGGGGGGGGGGGGGGGGGGGGGGGGGGGGGGGGGGGGGGGGGGGGGGGGGGGGGGGGGGGGGGGGGGGGGGGGGGGGGGGGGGGGGGGGGGGGGGGGGGGGGGGGGGGGGGGGGGGGGGGGGGGGGGGGGGGGGGGGGGGGGGGGGGGGGGGGGGGGGGGGGGGGGGGGGGGGGGGGGGGGGGGGGGGGGGGGGGGGGGGGGGGGGGGGGGGGGGGGGGGGGGGGGGGGGGGGGGGGGGGGGGGGGGGGGGGGGGGGGGGGGGGGGGGGGGGGGGGGGGGGGGGGGGGGGGGGGGGGGGGGGGGGGGGGGGGGGGGGGGGGGGGGGGGGGGGGGGGGGGGGGGGGGGGGGGGGGGGGGGGGGGGGGGGGGGGGGGGGGGGGGGGGGGGGGGGGGGGGGGGGGGGGGGGGGGGGGGGGGGGGGGGGGGGGGGGGGGGGGGGGGGGGGGGGGGGGGGGGGGGGGGGGGGGGGGGGGGGGGGGGGGGGGGGGGGGGGGGGGGGGGGGGGGGGGGGGGGGGGGGGGGGGGGGGGGGGGGGGGGGGGGGGGGGGGGGGGGGGGGGGGGGGGGGGGGGGGGGGGGGGGGGGGGGGGGGGGGGGGGGGGGGGGGGGGGGGGGGGGGGGGGGGGGGGGGGGGGGGGGGGGGGGGGGGGGGGGGGGGGGGGGGGGGGGGGGGGGGGGGGGGGGGGGGGGGGGGGGGGGGGGGGGGGGGGGGGGGGGGGGGGGGGGGGGGGGGGGGGGGGGGGGGGGGGGGGGGGGGGGGGGGGGGGGGGGGGGGGGGGGGGGGGGGGGGGGGGGGGGGGGGGGGGGGGGGGGGGGGGGGGGGGGGGGGGGGGGGGGGGGGGGGGGGGGGGGGGGGGGGGGGGGAAAACAAGGCTAACCGAGGGAAGGAGGGAGTACATGCTCAGGGAAACCGAAACTACTATCTCCACAAGGCAGTTAATGTATGACTAACCACATTAAACATTCTTCTTTTTCTATTTACCATCACTTTTTTATGTATGACTAACCTCTGTTTGGTTGTGCAGGAGGAGAAACTGAAGCGGCCGCTCTCACACATGCAGGCGTGGGAGATCACCCATACGCGGAAGGACCCCAAGCCTGGCGAGCCCAAGTACTACGGCAAGAAGACCGCGGGGAGGAAGAAGGCCTACTCTGAAGGGTATCTGAAGTTACATCCTGACACACCTGACCCCATTGCAGCGGATCTGGACGATAGGGTGGTGGTGGGCATGGGGCCGAAGGAGCACGGTCGGGCGGCGGTTCTCGATGCTGTGATCACTCCTACTATCTCCTACACACAGCTCCGTCGGATCGACCCGAGCCTGAGCCAGCGCACGAGCACACCAGTGACCAGTGCACAGTCACAGTTCCTCTTTCAGGAGCGGCAATCTGTAAGTATTTTCCCTCTTATCTTCATTGCTCACTTTATTTTCCACATTTAGTAGTTTTATGAGTTCCATCATGTCATACCGTAGGCCTACCTGGAGTACACACGCCAGGAGACCATGGCGTGGCACGAGAGGCTTTATGCATACCATGAGCAGAGGGATCGCCAGATGCAGCACGCTTTTCAGGAAATGGCGGCCGGCAGGTGTCCTCAGTTGCAACCAGCGCACAATGTCCTCCAGCACAACCAAGGCTGCTGACCTTTGAGGAGTTTGTGGCACAGAACGCTGGCCCCTCGCCGGTTAGTTCATCCCCAATCTATTCACCCAAAGCATATCATGCCTTTCAACACAGTCATATATCCCGTTAATATGTCTTTTCAACATCCAGGGAACCGATGGATCTACCGTTGGCGGTGGTCTTCGCAGCACTCCCGAGTCACGGAGCCCGACCACTCCGATACACGGAGGCGGAGGCGGTCTTGGCGGTAGCGCTGCCGCTAGCAGTGACGACCTGGGCTTCGGCGGTCTTGGCGGTGACGACCTCCGCGGTGCTCGACGTCCTGCCGCTTAAGCATTTTGGTTACTTGTGTGCTTATGCTTATGTTTCTTTAGATGACTTGTGTGTGGTGATGATGATCCTTTAGACGACTTGTGTGTGGTGATGATGATCCTTTAGATGACTTGTGTATGGTGATGATGAACCTTTCGGTTACTTTTGATGGTCCTTTGTGATGATGCTTGTGCATATATTGTTGTGACGGTGCCGGATGATACTTAGATGTGTTTTATATGTGCATTTCCATCATATATATCTGTTGTATATTTGAATTGAATTGAATTGATCTGAAAACAAACAGAAAAAAAAATCAAATGCAAACTATGCCGACGGCTAGGCCGTCGGCATAGATCTGGCGCGAGCACCCAGTTGCTGACACGTGGCAGATATGCCGACAGCCTAGCCGTCGGCATAGTTTCAAACTAGGCCGACAGCTAGGCCGTCGGCATAGCTGCCACGTGTCAGCAACTGGGCACTCCTGGGGCGGGGCTATGCCGACGGTTTAGCCGTCGGCGTAGTTTCGAACTACGCCGACGGCTAAACCGTCGGCATAGCCCCGCCCCCAGGACCAACGGCTGCTCGCCACATGGCTCGTCTATGCCGACAGTCTAGCCGTCGGCATAGTTTCAAACTAAGCCGACGGCCGCACCGTCGGCATAGATGGGCCACGTGGCGAGCAGCCGTTGGTCAGCACTTGACGGCGGCCGCCGTTAGGCGGGAACGTTGCCGACGGCCAGGGCCGTCGGCATAGATGTACAGACACCGTCGGGATAGGTCCTATGCCGACGGCCTTTCTATGCCGACGACCTCCATGGCTACGCCGACGGATATGTTGCCGAAGGCCCTATGCCGACGGGGGCCGTCGGCATAGGCCTGTCCCGACGGCCAATCAGGGCTATGCCGACGGCCCTGGCCGTCGGCATAGGGTGCGATTCCGGTAGTGTCATATATGCATGCAGACTGTACCAATCCCGTTCATCACTTAGATATATATACATGACCAAATAGTGTTTCTGAAAATTTACATACTGTACAAGTCCACATGGTGTTTTCTGAAACTTTAACCCAACTAGTAGAATGTCCGTGCGTTGCCACGGGCCATGAATATATTTTTTGTCGGTTGCATGTATAAACATAATGCATGTCAATTTTTGTATTTATAGAAATGATAGCCCTTAATAATGGAAAAGTAATTAAAATCCACTTCACTTCTGATGTAAGTTGATAAAAATATATAATTGAACGATGTGAACATAGAGAGCAATGATCCAACTAATTATCTGTTACAAACTAAGATTTACTTGATGTGTTTAATATTCTGTACAATGTGAGAAATGATGTCTTCGGATTCATTTGCGCATGTTACAATATGAGTTGCATCCTGATTTTAGTAAGCAATAAATTGTAGGCTATCTATAGGTCACTTGGTTGATATTTTCTTTAAAAATGACTTGTTAAGCTATGTGACATTTATGTCACCACATAGCAGTTGCTACTTTCTCCTTTTCTTCAAGGAAAAGAGCACTAACTCACCGCACAGCGCCAACGGGCATCGCCACATATCATATCCCCACCATGTGTCGCTGCCTCCCTGACACCTCCCTTCAATGCCCGGGTGAAACGCGCCCTCTTCTATCCCAGTCGCCTCCCCTCCCCTCCACGACATCGTCGCCCCCTCCTCTCCTGCCTCCTTCTCTCACCGACAACCTCTCATGTCGTCGCCTTGGCACCGACCGAAGGGTCCGCCGATCTAGCATCTCGGGCAACCTGATCCGACTGGGAGGTGCAGAAGGGATCATAGCTCTCCGTTAGTGTCAGCCACATAACTAACCCGTTCGTATGTAGGCTGGACGACCTCGGGCACAGCTATGTGGCGCGGCGAGAAGGGACGGCACCAATATCGTTGATCCTAGTTTTCAACCCCAACCGAGCAGCACCAAGCATAGGCGCTGCCACACTGTAAATAATCACGACGAGGCCATCCCAGACAGTGCCAAGGGGTATATATGCGACAGCCACGGCTACGCGATCTGCAACTCACCGTAGCGCCGCCACCTTCTCCAAGTGCAGCGGCCAATGAACGATTGACACCACTGGCACTCAAGTCCGCCCTGCATCTCCATAAATTCTCAGCTCGCTGAGTCCTCTCCTCTCACACATGTTCTGTCCTTTTGAATTCCAATCCAATCGTTGGTCGATCACCGGCTCGTTCTCTGTAGGAGACCTCCGCGTCTTCGCTGTAGGGGTTATGTCTTTCTCCTCTCCCTCTCCTTCTCGGATCTCTCTTCTCCATATATACAAAAAGTATGCTTCCTATAAAAAAACTCCTTATTTTTTCATATTTTTAATAATAATTAATACATATATACATATATATACTCATAGTTTTTAGAATATTGGCGTATCGGGCATATCCCTGTATCACATGTCCGATAGGTATCCAAGTATCTAATGGGTGACTTTATTTTATTTCATAGTAATGTGCATCAGTATATATACATAAAACTGGAGCTAATTGTTTTTTGTGGATCAACATGTCATGGACATCGATATGGTGCCTATAATCGGTATCTTGTTTTGTCTCATTATTTTGGCCCAAACTAAAGTTTCATTCTTTTTCAACAGAAAGTTGGGTGTTCATGTGGATTGAAATGAAGATCGGTGGCAACAAATATCAAATAATAAGGACGGCATGATAAATGATACCACTTATTAGTAGATTTACTTGGATAGATATCTTGCAATAGACCTTAAGAAGAAACAAAATGCTAATTGTTACATATTACATGGTTACAAATTAAGCTCCCAACCTTAAATTGTTAAATATTACATGGTTACAAATTAAGCTCCCAACAGACGTTATGAGGAGTGCTTGGGATTAATTTCTGCAGTTCATTCCTGATATTGTTACTCTCAATATCTATTGTTGGCTGTAGGCTTATCCCGCTCACTGATCAGTTGGGTGGATATAAATATGGTTGTTTTGCCCATAACAATGCTTAAATAGAAAATAATACCACAAGTTCACCTTTGAAGTTATAAGCTTCTTTGGCGAGTCACACTAAATAGTTAATTATTTTGATTGGGAACTAATGAATGATCAGTACTTACTCATACATCTTCCTTGTCAAATGTGCAATATTGAAATATATTATTATGAACAAAAGATGCACCTTGGCACCAAAATGCAGCTCTCCATCAGGTCCCACATTTCTGCGCTTTAGCCACTTCTGTGCTTAAATGCAGTATGTATGAGTATCAATGGAACATCTAAAATACTCACTTCTGATAGATAGTTTGACAGCTTGGACATGTGCTTTAAGCCTTTAACCACTTCTGTCCTTCCATAAGATGCTCTGACATATGCTGTAGAATGTTTTTTTAATGAAAACTGCAGAAACCCATGCATAGTTTGCATATATAAACAGAAAAGTAAAAATTACCTATCTTGTTAGCATTACATAGCTCACTCATGGTGTGCATGCAGAGGCTACAGATTCAGTTTGGATGTAGCTGGAACATCTTCTGAGGGATTTATTGTGCTTTCCCAGATTGATTCATTTTTGGAGATCATGTTACGTTTTATTATTGTTCAGAAACATTGCTCCATGCATTTTCTTTCTTCAGCTTTGTTCTGAACCATTGATCATCAAACCGAATACAGAGCTAACCGACTTAGTGAGGCAAACAGATTCAAGTTTCTTGCAGGTCAAAGCAGTATGTTCTACTCCCTACGTCCCAAAATAAGTGACTCAACTTTGTACTAAGTACTTATTTTGGGACGGAGGGAGCATTAAATAAACAAAGAACCTAAATATCAGAATATCCCCTACAAGTAATAATTACACATGTTGGTTAAGCGGGAGGGGCCAAAGCATATAGTATGATCTTTCCTATGTCTTACAAAGGAGATTCCGACTTATTTTCATGGTCCAGAGTATCTCTTTCCCATAACAAGTATGAGGGGTCTCCAAGGTTCCTGAAAATAACCCAATCTCAGTTCCAGGTATTGCAGCCTTGAGAAGGATTTATAAAATCATGAATTGAAAGAAACAATTTGCAAGTCATGAAAGACATTGTAATGCCCCAGTGAGTCGTTAGCACCAAGAACCGAGCCCCAGCCTCGCACATACCTCAGGCATGAGGGATAGCCAATTGTCCTAGGAAGAATATCATAAACATGAAGGCTGTCAACACTCCAGTTCCTAATTCAGAATTACATAAAGAACTACACCACAATTAATATATGCCATGACAGTCAAAGTATGCATGTACAGGATGGTACGAGAAGCACTGCAGTTTCTCTTAACCAGTAGAATGCAAAAACAAAATCCTATATGTAATATCTCATATTGTTTGGTTCCAGTTTATTCTAAATGAAATGGATGCCACGAGTTTTTTTGTGCATATATGACCTATGATTCTGCTAGATACTATACACGGAATAAAACGGACATTTTCATTGCTAAAATTCAACAATTGGTGTGAGCATAAGACAACATAGTACAACATCTGAATATACAGCATGTTGAAAACTCCTTGCCTACCTTGCAAAGAACAAACACCAGAAAGCTACAAAATATTTGCAATAAAAAAAGAGGCACACATCTCCCCAAGCAAGTACACATCAAACTGAGGCTTGCGAGAGAGATAGATAATCAGATTGTGCTCCTGCTCATACATATTCCAGCTTTTCATTGCTATTCTGATTTCTATCTTTGCACACAGAGAGGCAGGAATTAACACACACACACACACACACGCACGGACGCACGCACGCATAGAGATATGAATTAGCATGGAGGAATTTAAAAGAGAGAGAGCAAGAGCGAGAGGAATATCATAGAGGAATTTCCTCCAAGCCACAAGGCAGAGCACAATCTGATTCCTCACCTCAGCGGCCATCGCCAATCCCTCTGCATCCTTCCAAAACATAGCACAGCCAGCGGCGCTGCATCATGTACGCCTGCTTCATGTCCCCAGAGTGAACCTCTCTCCATCCGCGGCAAAAGTTGTGCCCGACCCCATGAACCACGCACAGCAGGCCGGTTGCGCTACCATGCCATCTTCTCTCACCATGCCTGCGACAGACCCAAGCCTGTCCAAGGGAACGGCGGAACCGGCAACAACCGCACCAGGGAGCATTGTCGCGACCTGCACAATGGCTACCGTGCGCCTCGACCTGCGGAGGCTGTAGTTCTATCCACTGCCTCGGCTACTTGCTCGTCTTACTCGGCGCACGATGGCGGCGGCGAGAGTTGGTTGCCCTTGTCGGCGCTGGAAACCTAGAAGTGTTTGTTTTCAAGGAGAGAGGAGCTTGAGGGAGAGGGGACGGGGTTTTTGTGGAGATTGGAAAGTGGGGCGATCATCCGCAGATTTTTTGGGAACACAGTGATCGTGGGAGAGAAAACTGGGAGGGAGAGGGGCGGAGACGAACGAACGACGTACCATCGACCTACATCACGTCCACAGACTCCCCTTTAGAAGTAGAGATTTGGTAAGTGCGATTAATTGTTTTGGTAAGTGTGGGAAGGCCACAACGTGTCATTATGGAGGAATTGAATGATGAATCATCATTCATTATGTTTCCTTTAATAGTAGAAGATTTGGTTGTTAGGAAAGGTAAGGATCGATGCATTAGGAAAGTTAAGATTTTAGCATTGATTGGTATGAAATTGGATTTCATTGTTTGGTAACCTACTATCGGTTCCTACCCATTTGAAAAGTGGCTAGTTAGGAAAGTTTTTATTAGATGATGAAAAAACCAATGTGAAGGGGCGGTGATGGGAGGTGAGACGAAAAAAAACCAGACGAAAAAAAGCCAGACGAAAGAAAACCTGGACGCAATCCTACCAACTGCTCCATTAGAAGTAGAGATTAGTTGGATGCTACATGTTGATTCTACAGGTTTTGAAGATTTGTCCGTCCCGTCAATCCAGGGTCCAAGTTTAGCCATAGGAGGAAGTAGCATAACAATGCCCTCCTGTCACACCCGTGTGAGGCACATGAAAATTGTCCTGTTTGTCTCCTTTTTCCATGATCTGGTGGTGATAATTTTGATCTGGCAGCCACATCTCACCTATCCGTGACCAAGGTTTTGGTTACCGAACGAAATTTTGAGATTGGGGGGGGGGGGGGGGGGGGGGGGGGGGGGGGGGGGGGGGGGGGGGGGGGGGGGGGGGGGGGGGGGGGGGGGGGGGGGGGGGGGGGGGGGGGGGGGGGGGGGGGGGGGGGGGGGGGGGGGGGGGGGGGGGGGGGGGGGGGGGGGGGGGGGGGGGGGGGGGGGGGGGGGGGGGGGGGGGGGGGGGGGGGGGGGGGGGGGGGGGGGGGGGGGGGGGGGGGGGGGGGGGGGGGGGGGGGGGGGGGGGGGGGGGGGGGGGGGGGGGGGGGGGGGGGGGGGGGGGGGGGGGGGGGGGGGGGGGGGGGGGGGGGGGGGGGGGGGGGGGGGGGGGGGGGGGGGGGGGGGGGGGGGGGGGGGGGGGGGGGGGGGGGGGGGGGGGGGGGGGGGGGGGGGGGGGGGGGGGGGGGGGGGGGGGGGGGGGGGGGGGGGGGGGGGGGGGGGGGGGGGGGGGGGGGGGGGGGGGGGGGGGGGGGGGGGGGGGGGGGGGGGGGGGGGGGGGGGGGGGGGGGGGGGGGGGGGGGGGGGGGGGGGGGGGGGGGGGGGGGGGGGGGGGGGGGGGGGGGGGGGGGGGGGGGGGGGGGGGGGGGGGGGGGGGGGGGGGGGGGGGGGGGGGGGGGGGGGGGGGGGGGGGGGGGGGGGGGGGGGGGGGGGGGGGGGGGGGGGGGGGGGGGGGGGGGGGGGGGGGGGGGGGGGGGGGGGGGGGGGGGGGGGGGGGGGGGGGGGGGGGGGGGGGGGGGGGGGGGGGGGGGGGGGGGGGGGGGGGGGGGGGGGGGGGGGGGGGGGGGGGGGGGGGGGGGGGGGGGGGGGGGGGGGGGGGGGGGGGGGGGGGGGGGGGGGGGGGGGGGGGGGGGGGGGGGGGGGGGGGGGGGGGGGGGGGGGGGGGGGGGGGGGGGGGGGGGGGGGGGGGGGGGGGGGGGGGGGGGGGGGGGGGGGGGGGGGGGGGGGGGGGGGGGGGGGGGGGGGGGGGGGGGGGGGGGGGGGGGGGGGGGGGGGGGGGGGGGGGGGGGGGGGGGGGGGGGGGGGGGGGGGGGGGGGGGGGGGGGGGGGGGGGGGGGGGGGGGGGGGGGGGGGGGGGGGGGGGGGGGGGGGGGGGGGGGGGGGGGGGGGGGGGGGGGGGGGGGGGGGGGGGGGGGGGGGGGGGGGGGGGGGGGGGGGGGGGGGGGGGGGGGGGGGGGGGGGGGGGGGGGGGGGGGGGGGGGGGGGGGGGGGGGGGGGGGGGGGGGGGGGGGGGGGGGGGGGGGGGGGGGGGGGGGGGGGGGGGGGGGGGGGGGGGGGGGGGGGGGGGGGGGGGGGGGGGGGGGGGGGGGGGGGGGGGGGGGGGGGGGGGGGGGGGGGGGGGGGGGGGGGGGGGGGGGGGGGGGGGGGGGGGGGGGGGGGGGGGGGGGGGGGGGGGGGGGGGGGGGGGGGGGGGGGGGGGGGGGGGGGGGGGGGGGGGGGGGGGGGGGGGGGGGGGGGGGGGGGGGGGGGGGGGGGGGGGGGGGGGGGGGGGGGGGGGGGGGGGGGGGGGGGGGGGGGGGGGGGGGGGGGGGGGGGGGGGGGGGGGGGGGGGGGGGGGGGGGGGGGGGGGGGGGGGGGGGGGGGGGGGGGGGGGGGGGGGGGGGGGGGGGGGGGGGGGGGGGGGGGGGGGGGGGGGGGGGGGGGGGGGGGGGGGGGGGGGGGGGGGGGGGGGGGGGGGGGGGGGGGGGGGGGGGGGGGGGGGGGGGGGGGGGGGGGGGGGGGGGGGGGGGGGGGGGGGGGGGGGGGGGGGGGGGGGGGGGGGGGGGGGGGGGGGGGGGGGGGGGGGGGGGGGGGGGGGGGGGGGGGGGGGGGGGGGGGGGGGGGGGGGGGGGGGGGGGGGGGGGGGGGGGGGGGGGGGGGGGGGGGGGGGGGGGGGGGGGGGGGGGGGGGGGGGGGGGGGGGGGGGGGGGGGGGGGGGGGGGGGGGGGGGGGGGGGGGGGGGGGGGGGGGGGGGGGGGGGGGGGGGGGGGGGGGGGGGGGGGGGGGGGGGGGGGGGGGGGGGGGGGGGGGGGGGGGGGGGGGGGGGGGGGGGGGGGGGGGGGGGGGGGGGGGGGGGGGGGGGGGGGGGGGGGGGGGGGGGGGGGGGGGGGGGGGGGGGGGGGGGGGGGGGGGGGGGAGAAGCATCCTACCACACGACTCGTTCGGTAGGAGGGGATCGATCCCCTGCACGAATTCGTTCGGCAGGAGAACCCACAGCCCGCACGCCTCCATCACACCAGGCCCTTTTTCCCTGTGAAAAAAAGGAACAAAAAGCCCACTGACAACGAATTAAATGAAAAGGCCCAGATTTTTTTTCTGTGACAAATAAAAGCCCAGGTTATGCTCAGCTACTAAAAAAATGCCATCAACTTTGAAAATAGCAGAAAAATTGCCATTCGAGTTTGACCAAACTATTTGACATTATATTGTTTTTTAATAATGGCAAATGTTTATAAACACATATTTAATCCCCCCAATGAAATATGGCAAATCTGCCATGATAAAATAATCAATATTGCCATGTGAACAAAACACAAATAGTTGAAAAATTCATGTGAAAAAAACACAAAAATTTGACAGGACAATAAAAGGCAAAAATTAAATGGCATTTTTAATTAAAATTGCCATGAAAATTTAATTAGAATTGCCGTGTTTTGAAGGAGGATTTTTCCGTGTGTGAGAAAAAAAAATATGAAAATCAAGTATGAACAAAGAGATCTGCCATGGAAAATTCATACCAAGAATTGCCGTGTGTTTGAATGATGAATTTGCCGTGTGTGAAAAAACACAATAAGTTGGAAATCAATTATGAACAAGAAAAATGCCATGCAGATTCGTATCAAAACTTGCCACGGCGAAATTCACGTAAACTAAATTTGCCATGAACAAGAAAAATTGCCGTGGCAGATTCATATTGAAACTTGCCATGGCAGAAAAAATCATGTAAACTAAATTGCCATGATTTGAAAACTAAATTTGTCATGATCAATAAACTAAATTTGCCATGATTTGTAAACTAAATTTGACATGAACCAATAAACTAAAATTTGCCATGATCAATAAACCAAATTTGTATCAAAACTTGGCATGGCAGATTTGTGTCAAGAATTGCCGTGTTTTGGTATGATGAATTTGCCGTGTGTGTAAAACACAAAAAGTTGAAAAACAAAAAATATGGAGGAAATTGCCATGGCAAATTCGTATCAAGAATTGCCATGTGTTTGTATGATGAATTTGCCGTGTGTGAAAAAACACAAAAAGTTGAAAGTCAAGTATGAATAAGAAAAATGCCATGGCAGATTCGTATCAAAACTTGCCACGGCGAAATTCACGTAAACTAATACTTGCCATGATTTGAAAACTAAATTTTCCATGAACCAAATAAACTAAATTTGACATGATCAAACAAAATCAGTTTGCCATGGTCAATAAACTAAATTTGCCATGGTCAATAAACTAAATTTGCCATTATCAACAAACTAAATTTGCCGTAGTTAAGTAAGAAACAAAAGCATAAAGATTGTGGTGGGCGTGTTAAAAAAAACCTAAATTTACCTTGGCAAATAAACATGACATTTTTGCCATGGCAAACTTTGAAAAATAGGTCATAGGAACATTTTCTAAACTTGCTATGTGATCAAATGCAAAAAAAATTGCATGCTATGTACACATATTAAGTTGACATGGCAAGTTTGCCATGTTTTTGAACATCCATAACTTTGACATGTTTTGAACATCTATAGCTTTGCCATATTTTTCAACATCTTAAGTTGCCATACTTTTGAACATCAACATGTTTTATTTGAGAGATTTGCCATGTATGTAAAAGAACATGAAAAAATGAACATGAATTTGCCATGGAAAATTCATATTAGAATTTCCATGGAATTTAACTAAAACTACCATATTGGAATTAGATCATGCTACAAAAGTAAACTTGACATGTGTCTGATGTAGCTGTTGAATTATGCCATGGCAACTACCGCAAAAACTTGCCATGGCAACTACTCGTAACAATTATGACATGGCAACTACTCCTACTCCAGAATTGTGCCATGGCAACTACACCAATTTTTTTGCCATGCCAACTGCTTGTAGGAATTCTGCCCATGGCAACTATTACGAAAAGATTGCCATGGCAACTACTCTGGAAAATCTGCCCACGGCAACTACTATAGAAAAAAATTGCCGTGGCAACTACTCATAGAAATTCTGTCCACGGCAACTATTACGAGAAATTTGCCGTGGCAACTACTCTAGATTGCTCCATCGCCGGCTTGCAATTTTTCTGTGCACAGCAGCAATTGGGTGAGACTGGAAGCAAGAGATTTGAGGATCCTCGCTAACCAGCAGAGAAAATAGACTGACAAAAAATATGCAGAAACAGAGAAGCATACTAGAGACACTCATTTCATACAGAAACAGGGAACTACATGCTACAGACTACATACACTATATGCAGAATTGCTGCGTTTTTAATGCAGAATTTCCTAATGATCTCTCTTCCAAAAAAATGTTCTCCTACACTTGCATCTGTTCGAACTTGCCCCCTGCAGTTGCATCTGTGAACTTAAATGCTAATGAGGGACAAAAAGGAGCCGCGTAAGGGCAAACATCTGTGAATTGAATTGCCTACTCCTAGGGGAACAAATGCTGCATCTACGTTAAGAAAACTTGCCTGAACAAACTTTGCATGAGCGGGGTGGAGGATTTGCACACAGGGCTCCGCGCGTGACGAGCGGGGATGGAGGTGCAGGAGGGAAGCAGCGTTGTCGCCGGCCGTCCCGAGCAGCGGCCACGCGCCGTTGCCGCCCTGCCATGGCCGCCGCCTGCTTCTCATCCCCTCCACACAATGACAAAAAAGGGGGTCGCCGTCGCGCTGCCGATCTGGCTCACCCGGTTGTCGCGAGTAGTTGCCGCGCGACGTGGTGCTTGCGCTCGGGGTCGAACAGCTCCGTCCTGCGTCGGCGTCCACCACGGAGGCCGAGCCGCGCCAGGGACCCCAGCTGCGCGCTCCCCCTCCGTTCCCAGTGTAGCACGAAATGGGCGCGGCGGAGCTCGAAGCCCAGCAGCAGCGGCGCCTTCCCTCATCGTCGGTTGGATTCAACTGTTGTTCACCGCTGCCGCGGCCTCCGCCCCACCTCACCAGCCATCTACCTCCATCCCGTGCCCCCCAAATGCACATCTAGCGCGGGCCTCATCGGCGGTCGCCGGGATCCGTGGGCCTCGTCGGATTAGAGGCAGCCGGGGGAGGACAATGGGAAGATTCAACCGGATCCAACTTTTGGTCACCGCCGCCGTGGCCTCCGCCCGCCACCGCCCGCCTCCACAGCCAACTACCTCCATCCCGTGACCCCCACCGCGCATCTAGCGCGGACCTCGCCGGTAGTCACCGGGATCCACGGGGCTCGCCGGATTAGAGGCGGTCGCGAGGATAGGGGAAGAGAAAGTGTAGATGAGTGGGGAAGAGAAGGTGAGATAGAGTGGGCGCCGTTCGGGACGGGAGGAGTGGGCGTCGTCCGGGCCGGTTGGTCTTGACCCGCACGAGCTCGTTGGCTGACGTGGCAATTTATTGTGCTTCAATATTCATGCGAAACATCCAACGACGGATGACGCGTGTGGGCGGGATGCTACGCACCACACGTGTGGGCATTAGTATTTTCGCTTTTCTTTCCATAGCTGCGTGGGTTTTTGAGGACTTGGTGCGCCTGGCCCAATAAGGCCAGGGCGCCTCACCTTAGCCCATGCCAGCCCTTGGGATGTGGTGGACCCACTTGTGGACTTCCGGACCCCTCCGGAATCATCCGGAACCTTCTGGAAGGTTCCCGGTACAATACCGGAAAAAAACTGCACCTTTTTCCGGAACCCAAAATATGACTTCCCATATATAAATCTTTACTTCTCGACCATTCCGAGACTCCTCATGATGTCCGGGATCTCATCCGGGACTCCGAACAACATTCGGTCACCAATTCATATAACTCATATAACACTATATCGTTAATGAACGTTAAGCGTGCGGACCCTATGGGTTCGGGAATGATGTAGACATGACCGAGACGCCTCTCCGGTAAATAACCAATAGTGGGACCTGAATGCCCATATTGTTTCCTACATATTCCACGAAGATCTTATCGGTCGAACCGTAATGACAACATACGTAATTCCCTTTGTCCGTCGATATGTTACTTGCCCGAGATTCGATCGTCGGTATCTCCATACCTAGTTCAATCTCATTACTGGCAAGTCTCTTTACTCGTACCGTAATACATCATCCCGTAACTAACTCCTTAGTCAATTTGGTTGCAAGCTTATTATGATGTGCATTACCGAGAGGGCCCAGAGATACCTCTCCGAAACATGGAGTGACAAATCCTAGTCTCGATCCATGCCAACTCAACAGACACCTTCGGAGATACCTGTAGAGCATCTTTATGATCACCCAGTTATGTTGTGACGTTTGATAGCACACAAGGTATTCCTCTGATATCCGAGAGTTGCATGATCTCATGGTCTGAGGAACATGTATTTGACATTCAAGAAAGCAGTAGCAGTAAACAGAACGATAATATGCTAAGCTAACGGATGGGTCTTGTCCATCACATCATTCTCCTAATGATGTGATCCCGTTATCAAATGACAACTCATGTCTATGGTTAGGAAACCTTAACCATCTTTGATCAACGAGCTAGTCTAGTAGAGGCTCACTAGGGACACGGTATTTGTTTATGTATTCACATATGTATTTAAGTTTCCGGTCAATACAATTCTAGCATGAATAATAAACCTTTATCATGAATAAGGAAATATGATAATAACCATTTTATTATTGCCTCTAGGGCATATTTCCATCAGTCTCCCACTTGCACTAGAGTCAATAATCTAGTTCACATCGCCATGTGATTAAGATCCAAAGAGTTCACTAGAGTCAATAATCTAGTTCACATCGCCATATGATTAACACTCAAAGGGTTCACTAGAGTCAATAATCTAGTTCACATCGCCATGTGATTAACACTCAAAGGTTTCTAAGGTGATCATGTTTTTCTTGTGAGAGAGATTTTTAGTCAACGGGTCTGCAACATTCAGATCCATGTGTATTTTGCAAATCCTTATGTCATACTGTAGATGCTGCTATCACGTTTTACTTGGAGCTATTCCAAATGACTACTCCATTATACGTATCCGGTTTGCTACTCAGAGTTATCCAGATCGGTGTCAAAGTTTGCATCGACGTAACCCTTTACGACGAACTCTTTATCACCTCCATAATCGAGAAACATTTCCTTAGTCCTCTAGTTACTAAGGATAATTTTGACTGCTGTTCAGTGATGCACTCCTGGATCACTCTTGTACCCCCTTTGTCAGACACGTGGCAAGGCACACATCAGGTATGATACACAGCATGGCATACATTATAGAACCTATGGCTGAGGCATAGGGAATGACTTTTATTCTCTCTCTATCTTCTGCCGTGGTCGAGCTTTGAGTCTTACTCAACTTTACACCTTAAAATACAGGCAAGAACTCATTCTTTGACTGATCCATTTTGAACTCCTTCAAAATCTTGTCAAGGTATGTACTCATTGAAAGTCTTATCAAGCGTCTTGATCTATCTCTATAGATCTTGATGCCCAATATATAAGCAGCTTCACCGAGGTCTTTCATTGAAAAAATCTTATTCAAGTATCCTTTTATGCCATCCAGAAATTCTATATCATTTCCAATCAACAATATGTCATCCACATATAATATTCGAAATGCTACAGAGCTCCCACTCACTTTCTTGTAAATACAGGCTTCACCGTAAGTCTGTATAAAACCATATGCTTTGGTCATCTCATCAAAGCGTATATTCCAACTCCGAGATGTTTGCACCAGTCCATAGATGGATCGCTGGAGCTTGCACACTTTGTTAGCACCCTTAGGATCGACAAAACCTTCTGGTTGCATCATATACAACTCTTCTTTGAGAAATCCATTAAGGAATGTAGTTTTGACATCCATTTGCCAGATTTCATAATCATAAAATGCGGCAATTGCTAACATGATTCGGACAGACTTAAGCATAGCTACGGGTGAGAAAGTCTCATCGTAGTCAATCCCCTTGAACTTGTCGAAAACCTTTCGTGACAAGTCGAGCTTTGTAGACAGTGATATTACCATGAACGTCTGTCTTCCTCCTAAATATCCATTTATTCTCAATGGCTTGCCGATCATTGGGCAAGTCCACCAAATTCCACACTTTGTTCTCATAAATGGATCCAATCTCAGATTTCATGGCCTCAAGCCATTTGTCGGAATCTGGGCTCATCATAGCTTCTTCATAGTTCGTAGGTTCGCCGTTGTCTAACAACATAACTTCCAGAACAGGATTACCGTACCACTCTGGTGCGACACGTACTCTGGTCGACCTACGAGGTTCAGTAGTAACTTGATCTGATGCTTCATGATCTTTATCATTATCTTCCTCTCTTATTGGTGTAGGCATCACGGGAATGGTTTTTTCTGATGAGCTACTTTCCAATTCGAGAGAAGGTACAATTATCTCATCAAGTTCTACTTTCCTCCCACTCACTTCTTTCGAGAGAAACTCCTTCTCTAGAAAGAACCCATTCTTGGTAACAAAGACCTTGCCTTCGGGTCTGTGGTAGAAGGTGTACCCAATTGTTTCTTTAGGGTATCCTTTGAAGACGCACTTCTCCGCTTTGGGTTCGAGCTTATCAGGCTGAAACTTTTTCACATACGCGTTGCATCCTCAAACTTTAAGAAACAACAGCTTTGGTTTCTTGCCAAACCATAGTTCATACGGTGTCGTCTCAACGGATTTAGACGGTGCCCTATTTAAGGTGAATGCAGCTGTCTCTAATGCATAACCCCAAAATGATAGTGGCAGATCAGTAAGAGACATCATAGAACGCACCATATCTAATAAAGTACGGTTACGACGTTCGGACACACCATTACATTGTGGTGTTCCAGGTGGTGTGAGTTGTGAAACAATTCCACATTTTCTTAAATGAATGCCAAACTCGTAACTAAAATATTCGCCTCTGTGATCAGATCGTAGAAACTTTATTTTTTTGTTACGATGATTCTCTAGTTCACTTTGAAATTCTTTGAACTTTTCAAATGTTTAAAACTTGTGTTTCATCAAGTAGATATATCCATACCTACTCAAAACATCTGTGAAGGTCAGAAAATAACGATACCCGCCGCGTGCTTCAACATTCATCGGACCGCATACATCGGTATGTATTATTTCCAACAAATCAGTAGCTCGCTCCATTGTTCCGGAGAACGGAGTTTTAGTCATCTTGCCCATGAGGCATGGTTTGCAAGTATCAAATAATTCATAATCAAGTGATTCCAAAAGTCCATCCGCATGGAGTTTCTTCATGTGCTTTACACCAATATGACCTAAACGGCAGTGCCACAAGTATGTTGCACTATCATTATCAACTTTGCATCTTTTGGCATCAATATTATGAATATGTGTATCATTACGATCGAGATTCAACAAGAATAAACCATTCACAAGGGTGCATGATCACGAGAGATATTACTCATATAAATAGAATAACCATTATTCTCTGACTTAAATGAATAACCGTCTTGCAATAAACAATATCCAGATATAATGGTTTATGCTCAACGCAAGCACCAAATAACCATTATTTAGGTTTAATACTAATCCCGAAGGTATTACGAGCGTGCTGATGGTGATCATATCAATCTTGGAGACACTTCCAACACACATCGTCACCTCGTCCTCAGCTAGTCTCTATTACTCCGCAGCTCTTGCTTCAAGTTACTAATATTAGCAACTGAACCGGTATCAAATACTCAGACGCTGCTATGAGCACTAGTGAGGTACACATCAATAACATGTATATCAAATATACCTTTGTTCACTTTGCCATCCTTCTTATCCACCAAATATTTGGGGCAGTACCGCTTCCAGTGACCATTTCCTTTGCACTCAAAGCACTCACTCTCAGGCTTAGGTCCAGTTTTGGGCTTCTTCATGGGAGCGACAACTTGCTTGCCGTTCTTCTTGAAGTTCCCTTTCTTTCCCTTGCCCTTTTTCTTGAAACTTGTGGTCTTATTAACCATCAACACTTGATGCTCCTTCTTGATTTCTACCTCTGCTGATTTCAGCATCGCGAAGAGCTCAGGAATTGTCTTCTCCATCCCTTGCATATTATAGTTCATCACGAAGCCTTTATAGCTTGATGATAGTGACTAGAGAAATCTGTCAATCACTTTCTTATCTGAAAGATTAACTCCCACTTGATCCAAGCGATTGTAGCACCCAGACATTCTGAGAACATGCTCACTGGCTGAGCTATTCTCCACCATCTTATCGGCAAAGTACTTGTCAGAGGTCTCACAACTCTCAACACGGGCGTGAGACTGAAATACCAATTTCAGCTCTTGGAACATCTCATATGTTCCATGGCGTTCAAAACGTCTTTGGAGCCCCGATTCTAAGCCATAAATCATGGTGCACTAAACTATCAAGTATTCATCAGATTGAGCATGCCAAATGTTCATAACGTCTGCATCAGCTCCTGCAACAGGTCTGTCACCTAGCGATGCATCAAGTACATAATTCTTCTGCCTAGCAATGAGGATAATCCTTAAGTTACGGACCCAGTCCGTGTGATTGCTACCATCATCTTTCAACTAAGCTTTCTCTAGGAACGTATCAAAAACAGGGGAGCTACAACGCGAGCTATTGATCTACAACATAATTTGCAAATACTATCAGGACTAAGTTCATGATAAATTAAGTTCAATTAATCAAATTACTAATGAAATCCCACTTAAATTAACATCCCTCAAGTTAACTAAGTGATACATGATCCAAATCAACTAGCCCATGTCCGATCATCACGTGAGATGGGATAGTCATCAATGGTGAACATCTCCATGTTGATCATATCTACTATATGGCTCATGTTCGACCTTTCGGTCTCCAGTGTTCTGAGACCATGTCTGTATATGCTAGGCTCGTCAAGTTTAACCCAAGTATTCTGCTTGTGTAGAACTGTCTTACACCCGTTGTATGTGAACGTAGAATCTATCACACCCTATCATCACGAGGTGCTTTGAAACAATGAACTTTAGCAATGGTGCATACTCAGGGAGAACACTTTTATCTTGAAATTTTAGTGAAGGGATCATCTTATAATGCTACCGCCGTTCTAAGCAAAATAAGATGCATAAAGGATAAAAATCACATGCAATCAAAATATGTGACATGATATGGCCATCATCTTGTGCTTTTGATCTCCATCTCCAAAGCATCGTCATGATCTCCATCGTCACCGGCACGACACCATGATCTCCATCAACGTGTCGTCACGTGGTCGTCTCGCCAACTATTGCTTCTACAACTATTGCTAACGCATAGTGATAAAGTAAAGCAATTACATGGCGCTTGCATTTCATACAATAAAGAGACAACCATAAGGCTCCTGCCGGTTGTCAATATATATTACAAAACATGATCATCTCATACAACAACTTATATCACATCATGTCTTGACCATATCATATCACAGCATACCCTGCAAAAACAAGTTAAACGTCCTCTACTTTGTTGTTGCAAGTTTTACGTGGCTGCTACGAGTTTCAAGCAAGAACCGTTCTTACCTACGGAAAAAACAACCACAACAATGAATTATCAAGTTTGCTGTTTTAACCTTCTTCAAGGACCGGCCGTAGTCAAATTCGATTCAACTAAAGTAGGAGAAACAGACACCCGCCAGTCACCTTTGTGCAAAACAAGTTGCACGTCAATCGGTGGAACCGGTCTCATGCACGTGAACATGTAAGGTTGGTCCGGGCCGCTTCATCCCACAATGCCGCCGAATCAAAATAAGACGTTGGTGGTAAGCAGTATGAACATCACCGCCCACAACTCTTTGTGTTCTACTCGTGCATATCATCTACGCATAGACCTGGCTCATGATGCCACTGTTGGGGAACGTTGCATGGAAAACAAAAAAAATTCTACGCACACGCAAGATCTATCCATGGAGATGCATAGCAATGAGAGGGGGAGAGTGTGTCTACGTACCCTCATAGACCATAAGCAGAAGCGTTAGAACAACGCGGTTGATGTGGTCGAACAATCTTCACGATCCAACCGATCTAGTACCGAACGCACGGCACCTCTGCGTTATGCACACGTTCAGCTCGGTGACGTCCTCCGCCTTCTTGATCCAACAAGACAGCGAGGTAGCGAATGAGTTCCGGAAGCACGACGGCGTGGTGACGGTGATGGTGATGTGATCTCCGCAGGGATTCGCCTAAGCACTACGAAAATATGACTGAGGTGGTAAACGGTTGACGGGGCGCCGCACACGGCTAAGACAATGTTGTGTATCCTTTTGGGGCGCCCCTCTCCTCTATTTATATATGTGTAGGGGCTTGGAGTTGAAGGAATAGTGCCACGTGAACAGTAACCGTGAATAGTACACACGTGGACTTGGACTCCAAGTCCAATCCTATTCCTACTAGGACTCCTTCCTTTTTTTCTTTCCCTAGCTGTGTGGGCTTTTGAGGAGTTGATGCGCCTGGCCCAATAAGGCCAGGGCGCCTCCCCTTAGCCCATGCCAGCCCTTCGGACGTGATGGACCCACTTGTGGACTTCCGGACCCCTTCGGAATCCTCCGGAACCTTTTGGAAGCTTCTCGGTATAGTACCGAAAAAAAACTGCACCTTTTTCCGGAACCCAAAATATGACTTCCCATATATAAATCTTTACCTCTCAACCATTCCGAGACTCTTCGTGACGTCCGGGATCTTATCCGGGACTCCGAACAACATTCGGTCACCAATTCACATAACTCAGATAACACTATATCATCAACGAACGTTAAGCGTGCAGACCCTACGGGTTCGGGAATGATGTAGACATGACCGAGACGCCTCTCCGGTCAATAACCAATAGCGGGACCTGGATGCCCATATTGGTTCCTACATATTCCACGAAGATCATATTGGTCGAACCGTAATGACAACATACGTAATTCCCTTTGTCCGTCAGTATGTTACTTGCCCGAGATTCGATCGTCGGTATCTCCATACCTAGTTCAATCTCGTTACCAGCAAGTCTCTTTACTCGTTCCGTAATACATCATCCCGTAACTAACTCCTTAGTCAATTTGCTTGCAAACTGATTATGATGTGCATTACCGAGAGGGCCCGGAGATACCTCTCCGAAACACGGAGTGACCAATCCCAGTCTCGATCCATGCCAACTCAACAGACACCTTCGGAGATACCTGTAGAGCATCTTTATGATCACCCAGTTACGTTGTGACGTTTGATAGCACACAAGATATTCCTCTGATATCTGGGAGTTGCATGATCTCATGGTCTGAGGATGATGTATTTGACATTCAAGAAAGCAGTAGCAATAAACAGAACGATCATATGCTAAGCTAACGGATGGGTCTTGTCCATCACATCATTCTCCTAATGATGTGATCCCGTTATCAAATGACAACTCATGTCTATGGTTAGGAAACCATAACCATCTTTGATCAACGAGCTAATCTAGTAGAGGCTCGCTAGGGACACGGTATTTGTTTATGTATTCACACATGTATTTAAGTTTTCAGTCAATACAATTCTAGCATGAATAATAAACCTTTATCATGTAAAAGGAAATATGATAATAACCATTTTATTATTGCCTCTAGGGCATATTTTCATCACAAAGTTGCATAAGTATGTCGATCTACCCGGATAAAAAAAAATCAGAGTCTCATTGTGTTCATGACACTACTAGGAAAAGGGCTACTAGTGGCGCACTTGTTTTCGCTACTAATGGCGCACTACAGGTGCGCCACTAGCACCACGCCATTAGAATTTTTTACTAATGGCGCACCACTGGTGCGCCATTAGTATCTGGTATACTAATGGCGCACCATGCAGTGCGCCATTAGTATAGACTACGGTGCGCCATTAGTATGCCTCCCAAGGGCCATATTTACCCATGTGCTTCGGCATACTAATGGCGCACTGATGGATGATGCGCCATTAGTGTGCTCTGGCTTACTAATGGTGCACTATGTGGTGGTGCGCCACTAGTATGAATATTAGGGATTTTTTTTTCGTTTCTGAT
>JAAAWM010010589.1:0-37500 GCA_036873465.1 Thinopyrum obtusiflorum
CTGCCTGGGGACTGGGACCTGTCGATGTAGAGCACTAAGCCGCCGCGAGGGCGAAAAGGGAAACAATGCTCAAGCAAGACGTGCAAATCACGAATTTCATAATGGGAATAACATCGCTACAAAAGAGCTACAGACCCTTTACACACCCCCACGGGGTTCACCTCGATTCCTCGCAGGGAACAAAAGAAGAAGGTTTCCAGAAGCCATATCTAAAGGCGTCGCCGCCGACGCCATTATCAACAGTGGGCCGTGGAAGGCCGGCGCCAATCCCATCCAGATCAACGACGGCGACGAGCGGACGCCGCCGCCGCGCTCCGGGCGCGGCGAGAGCTCGGGGGCATGTAGCTATCATCGCTTGTCTCTGGAGTCTCGTCAGGCTCGGGAGAGTCGCTCGACTCCCAGGCGCCGTCACTGCTGCTGGAGGGGCTGTCGGCGGGGCCAAGAACGGGCACAGCGCCGGCCCCAGCGCCGTCCAAGCGACCCCCTCCGGGGCAACACTCCAGGCGACGGCCTTCCTCATCGAATACCTTGAAGGACATCATGGAGGCACCATCGTACTCGAAGTGGATGGCGAGGGCCCCCTCCGCGCGGCAAGCGCGGGCGACCTCACCCCATCCATGGGTCATGAAGATCTTGCCCGGGGAGACGACCTCGACCTCTGCTCCTGTCGCCGGGGTACCACACTCGGCGTGCCGCAGCCACAGCTCAAGTGGCCCCCTCGGCGGCATCTCTTCGGTGAAGAAGGGGGGGGGGGGGGGGGGGGGGGGGGGGGGGGGGGGGGGGGGGGGGGGGGGGGGGGGGGGGGGGGGGGGGGGGGGGGGGGGGGGGGGGGGGGGGGGGGGGGGGGGGGGGGGGGGGGGGGGGGGGGGGGGGGGGGGGGGGGGGGGGGGGGGGGGGGGGGGGGGGGGGGGGGGGGGGGGGGGGGGGGGGGGGGGGGGGGGGGGGGGGGGGGGGGGGGGGGGGGGGGGGGGGGGGGGGGGGGGGGGGGGGGGGGGGGGGGGGGGGGGGGGGGGGGGGGGGGGGGGGGGGGGGGGGGGGGGGGGGGGGGGGGGGGGGGGGGGGGGGGGGGGGGGGGGGGGGGGGGGGGGGGGGGGGGGGGGGGGGGGGGGGGGGGGGGGGGGGGGGGGGGGGGGGGGGGGGGGGGGGGGGGGGGGGGGGGGGGGGGGGGGGGGGGGGGGGGGGGGGGGGGGGGGGGGGGGGGGGGGGGGGGGGGGGGGGGGGGGGGGGGGGGGGGGGGGGGGGGGGGGGGGGGGGGGGGGGGGGGGGGGGGGGGGGGGGGGGGGGGGGGGGGGGGGGGGGGGGGGGGGGGGGGGGGGGGGGGGGGGGGGGGGGGGGGGGGGGGGGGGGGCCTGGTGAGGTGACGTGCGTGGGGCGTGCCGCGAGCCAGAGCTCGACCGCTCAGGTTTGTCAGCGTTGCAGGGACAGACCCGAGCACAAGCTTCGTGCCAGCATATGTAGCCCCCGTTGCGGGATGAGCAGGAGGTCGGTCAGCAACGCAAGTGGCCACGAAGGACAACAGGTAAGCAGGTAACAATCATAAGGTAATTCATGCAAGGAGGCAAGCTAGTTCAGATATATGCAAGAGCGATACATGCCACCGGGACGGACCCGAGCGGCCTGGGGATGATGCAGCCCGAGGGGCGCCCCCAACAGAGTGAGCTAAAGATGCAAAAGGATACATGTCGCAGGGACAGGCCCGTGCGACTTGGGGATAATGCTGCCCGAGGGGCGCCCCCAACTGAATGAACTAGAAAGAGTCACCTGATACCGTAGCTGGAGTGGTGTTGGAGTAGCTGAATATGCGCGCTGAAGAGGCCGCTCTTTACGGGTCGCCAGGGTCCTGAGCCTCGGGAGGCTCCGGGGGGCCGGGCGGCTCATGAAGGACCGTCGCCCTCTCTGCCAAGACTGCGTGATGCCTGGCCTCCTGAGCCGCCAGGATGCTCCGCAAGTGGCGCTGGAAGGTGACAGCCGCGTTCGGCAAGCCGAATGGCATGCGAACATAGCTGTGAGGTGGACCCTCGCACCATCCAACGCGCGAAGGCCAGAAACGCCGCTGAGATGCGGCCCTGTTGAGCCCTGGAATGTCGACGCAGACGCGCAGCCCGCCGTGCTCTCCAGGATGGGGAGCTGCGCTGGGTGGCGGGCGGCGGTTGCCGCGTATAGTCCTTGCCTCTTGAAGCTCCTGGGTTGCCTTGGTGATGAACTCCTGAGCACTAGGCGCTCCACGCCTTGTGCCCTCTTGAGGGAAACGTGCGGCGAAGCACGCCTCCACATGGTGCCCGAGCACCTCCCTCGTGACGCTGGCTAGGTCTGAGGCCCTCCAGAAGAGAGCCCCCGAGCCCAGCCTGAGGAGGGCGCCGAGCGCGCCTTCCTATGCGAGGGAGGGAGGTGCCCCGTCTATGGGCGCAGCTCTTGAGGTGGTGCCGCTGGGAATGCCGCCCTCCTGAGGCCCTTGGTGGAGTTGCTGCTTCTTCTTCTTGGGGATGGCCTCAGGAGGGTACAGGGTGCCTTCGTTGTCGGGGTCCTCGGCCGCTGTAGCTTGGTAAGCGCGCTCGAGGGAGTACACCGCATCTTTTTCCTCGCAGGCGACCGAGATGATGCCGCCGCTCCCTGGCATCTTGAGGACGTTGTAGCCATGATGGGTCACTGCCATGAACTTGGCCAAGGCCGGATACCCAAGGATGGCGTTGTACGGTAGGTGATGACCCACAAGTATAGGGGATCTATCATAGTCCTTTCGATAAGTAAGAGTGGGGGGGGGGGGGGGGGGGGGGGGGGGGGGGGGGGGGGGGGGGGGGGGGGGGGGGGGGGGGGGGGGGGGGGGGGGGGGGGGGGGGGGGGGGGGGGGGGGGGGGGGGGGGGGGGGGGGGGGGGGGGGGGGGGGGGGGGGGGGGGGGGGGGGGGGGGGGGGGGGGGGGGGGGGGGGGGGGGGGGGGGGGGGGGGGGGGGGGGGGGGGGGGGGGGGGGGGGGGGGGGGGGGGGGGGGGGGGGGGGGGGGGGGGGGGGGGGGGGGGGGGGGGGGGGGGGGGGGGGGGGGGGGGGGGGGGGGGGGGGGGGGGGGGGGGGGGGGGGGGGGGGGGGGGGGGGGGGGGGGGGGGGGGGGGGGGGGGGGGGGGGGGGGGGGGGGGGGGGGGGGGGGGGGGGGGGGGGGGGGGGGGGGGGGGGGGGGGGGGGGGGGGGGGGGGGGGGGGGGGGGGGGGGGGGGGGGGGGGGGGGGGGGGGGGGGGGGGGGGGGGGGGGGGGGGGGGGGGGGGGGGGGGGGGGGGGGGGGGGGGGGGGGGGGGGGGGGGGGGGGGGGGGGGGGGGGGGGGGGGGGGGGGGGGGGGGGGGGGGGGGGGGGGGGGGGGGGGGGGGGGGGGGGGGGGGGGGGGGGGGGGGGGGGGGGGGGGGGGGGGGGGGGGGGGGGGGGGGGGGGGGGGGGGGGGGGGGGGGGGGGGGGGGGGGGGGGGGGGGGGGGGGGGGGGGGGGGGGGGGGGGGGGGGGGGGGGGGGGGGGGGGGGGGGGGGGGGGGGGGGGGGGGGGGGGGGGGGGGGGGGGGGGGGGGGGGGGGGGGGGGGGGGGGGGGGGGGGGGGGGGGGGGGGGGGGGGGGGGGGTATACTGGTTCGGGCCACCATTGTGGTGTAATACCCTACTCCAGTGTGGTGGTAGTGGATTGCCTCTTGGGCTAATGATGAATAGTACAAGGGGAAGAACCGCCTCCTGAGGTTGAGGTGTTCTTGTGCTTGGTGTGTGGCTAAGGATCAGATGAGATGCCTCTGAATGAGTTCCCCCCTACGGTGGTGGCTAGTTCTACTTATGTAGGCCCTGGTCCTCTTCCCAGATATTGAGCGGGAAGGGAGCCAACAACGGCCAATTTGAAAGGGGACAGCTAGTACAGCTTATCCTGACAAAAGCGGTCTTCGCATGCAAAAGGCTCTGGTGGTGACGCCGCCTTGGGCTCCATGGTGACCTCGGTCTTGCCGTCCTGCTGGTCTTGGTGTCGTGGCACTGATATGGAAACCTTTGCTTGATGCCTCAGTACTCCGCGCCTGCGCTTGCCTCCTTAGCACCAAAGAGGAAACAAGGACGCTGCGCACGCTGGCGCCCGCCTGGCGCCCGCCTGATCTTGATCGTCATGGCTCACATCACGAGAACCTCATGAGGTTTGCCTTGCCTTGATCTCTCCACCCCTCACGAGCCAACCTGGTGAGGCCACTCCTGAGGAGGTCTTGTGTCGCCCGCCTCGCGAGGCTTGGCCTCTCGCGAGGGTCTGGAATGCCTTGAAGATGAAGATGGGTCGTACAGGCCTGCTAGCATAGCCACGCCGCGGGCCGCAGGTAGGCAAGTCTGGGGACCCCTGTTCCCAGAACGCCGACACAGACCCTGCTGAGTTCCTGCAGCTCTACGAGCTAAGCATCGAGGCGGCCAACGGCGATGATAAAGTCATGGCGAACTGGTTCCCCATGGCCCTCAAAGACGGCGCGCGCTCGTGGCTCCTGAACCTGCCCGCGGGATCGATCTCCTCCTGGGGAGAGATGCGCGAGCGCTTCGTCGCCAACTTCCAAGGTACTCGCGACCGCCCGCCGGCCGCGGGTGACCTGCGGCGCATCAAGCAGCAGCCAGGGGAAACCCTGCAGAAGTACATCCAGTGCTTCAACAGCGTTCGCCTCAAGATTCCCAAGGTGACGGACGAGGCCATCATCTCAGCATTCTCTGATGGCATCCGCGATGTCAAGATGAAGGAGGAGCTCGCCATACATAAGGACCTGTGCACGGCTCTGGAGATGTTCAACATGGCGACCAAGTGCGCGAGAGCTGAGGAGGGACGCCTCTCCCTCCTCGAGCTTCCAGCTGCCGACCCAGAAGACAAGAAGGCCAAGACCAAGGACGTGAAGCACAAGGGGGCAGTTGTGCTCACGGCTGAACCAGAGATGAAGCGCGGTTGCGACCACCCCGAGTCATCCAAGGGCAGCCACCCGTACTACGCCTTCCACAACGTACACAGCCACAACACCAATGACTGTCAGGAGCCCAGGGCCATCCGCGACGGGCGCTTCGGTCGGCGCCCCGAGGACGCTGGGACGACCACAGCCCCCGCAAGGAGTGGTGTGACCAACCTCATGAGGACCGCTGGCAGGACCAGCCTCGCGAGGGCGCCTAGAGGGACCAGCCTCGTGAGGATTGTCCTTAGGGCAAGGCCGGGCTCCCTCCGCTGCCACCACCACCGAGGAGGAACGAAGACCACCACCAGGATGAGGGGGCTGGGGGCTTCCAGGAACCTCGCGCCATCGCCTGCATCTTGGGTGGCGCTCAGGCCCCAGCCTCCCAGCGCATCTTCAAGCAGTTCGCTCGTGAGGTGAACGCTGCCCTCCCTAGGCTAAAGGCCATGCGCCCGCTCAGGTGGTCCAAGTTCACCATCACCTTTAGCTCGTCTGATCAACTCAAGTGCGCGGAAACCGCCGGCGCCCTCCCCATGCTCTGCTCACCCGTCATCAGCAACATCCTTGTCACCAAGACCCTCATCGATGGCGGTGCGGGACTCAATGTTCTTTCCATCTAGACGTTCGATCGTCTCCAAGTGCCATATGATCAGCTGCAGCCCAGCAAGCCCTTCTCAGGAGTGACCGACGGCTCCACCACCCCGATAAGGCAGATCCGCCTCCCTGTCACCTTCGGCCAGCGCGACAACTACCGCACCGAGCTCATCGACTTCGACGTCGCCCACATCTGCCTGCCGTACAATGCCATCCTTGGGTATCCGGCCCTGGCCAAGTTCATGGTGGTGACCCACCACGGCTACAACGTCCTCAAGATGCCAGGAATCTGCTGTGTCATCATGGTTGCCTACGAGGAGAAGGATGCGGTGTGCTCCCTCGAGCGCGCCTACCAAGCTGCAACAATTGAAGACCCAGACAATGATGGCGCCATCTACCCTCCTGAGGCAGTCCCCAAGAAGAAGAAATAGCTGCTCCGCCAAGAGCCTCAAGAGAGTGGTGTCTCCAATGGCACCACCTCAGGACCAGCGCCCACGGATGGGGCGCCTCCCTCTCTCGCATAGGAAGGTGCGCCCGGCGCCCTCCTCAGGATGGGCTCGGGGGCTCTCTTCTGAAGGGCCTCTAACCCAGCCAATGACACAAGGGAGGCGCTCGGGCACCACATGGAGGCATGCTTCACCGCACGCTTCCCCCAGGAGGGCATAAGGCACGTGGTGCGTGGTGCCCAGGAGTTCATCACCAAGACGACCGAGGAGCTTCAAGAGGCAAGAGCCATGCACGGCGACCGCCACCCACCACATGGCGCAGCTCCTTGTCCTGGCAAGGATGACGAGTTGCGCGTCTGCGTCGACATCCCAGGGCTCAGCAGGGCCACATCCCAGGAGTGCTTCTGGCCTTTGCGCATTGGTCGATGCGAGGGTCCACCTCACGGCTATGTTCGCATGCCATTCGGCTTGCCGAACGCGGCTGTTACCTTCCAGCGTCACCTGCGGAGCGTTCTGGTAGCTCAGGAGGCCAGGCATCAGGCGGTCCTGGCGGAGATGGCGACGGTCCTTCATGAGCCTCCCGAGGCCCAGGACCCAGGCGGCTCGTGAGGAGCGGCTTCTTCAACATGCGTCTTCGGCTGCTGCAACCTCCCTCCAGCAACGGTGCTAGGTGACATTTTCCAGTTCATTCAGTTGGGGGCGCCCTTCGGGCTGCATTATCCCCAGGTCGCTTGGGCCTGTCCCTGTGGCGTGTATCCTTTGCATCTTAAAATTTACTCTGTTGGGGGCGCCCCTCGGGCTGCATCATCCCCAGGCCGCATGGGTCCGTCCCTGCGGCATGTATTGTTCTTGCATTAACCAGAACTAGCTTGCCTCCTCCCATGAGTTACTTTATGATTATCACCCGCCAGTCCGGCACTTCGATGGGGGGGGGGGGGGGGGGGGGGGGGGGGGGGGGGGGGGGGGGGGGGGGGGGGGGGGGGGGGGGGGGGGGGGGGGGGGGGGGGGGGGGGGGGGGGGGGGGGGGGGGGGGGGGGGGGGGGGGGGGGGGGGGGGGGGGGGGGGGGGGGGGGGGGGGGGGGGGGGGGGGGGGGGGGGGGGGGGGGGGGGGGGGGGGGGGGGGGGGGGGGGGGGGGGGGGGGGGGGGGGGGGGGGGGGGGGGGGGGGGGGGGGGGGGGGGGGGGGGGGGGGGGGGGGGGGGGGGGGGGGGGGGGGGGGGGGGGGGGGGGGGGGGGGGGGGGGGGGGGGGGGGGGGGGGGGGGGGGGGGGGGGGGGGGGGGGGGGGGGGGGGGGGGGGGGGGGGGGGGGGGGGGGGGGGGGGGGGGGGGGGGGGGGGGGGGGGGGGGGGGGGGGGGGGGGGGGGGGGGGGGGGGGGGGGGGGGGGGGGGGGGGGGGGGGGGGGGGGGGGGGGGGGGGGGGGGGGGGGGGGGGGGGGGGGGGGGGGGGGGGGGGGGGGGGGGGGGGGGGGGGGGGGGGGGGGGGGGGGGGGGGGGGGGGGGGGGGGGGGGGGGGGGGGGGGGGGGGGGGGGGGGGGGGGGGGGGGGGGGGGGGGGGGGGGGGGGGGGGGGGGGGGGGGGGGGGGGGGGGGGGGGGGGGGGGGGGGGGGGGGGGGGGGGGGGGGGGGGGGGGGGGGGGGGGGGGGGGGGGGGGGGGGGGGGGGGGGGGGGGGGGGGGGGGGGGGGGGGGGGGGGGGGGGGGGGGGGGGGGGGGGGGGGGGGGGGGGGGGGGGGGGGGGGGGGGGGGGGGGGGGGGGGGGGGGGGGGGGGGGGGGGGGGGGGGGGGGGGGGGGGGGGGGGGGGGGGGGGGGGGGGGGGGGGGGGGGGGGGGGGGGGGGGGGGGGGGGGGGGGGGGGGGGGGGGGGGGGGGGGGGGGGGGGGGGGGGGGGGGGGGGGGGGGGGGGGGGGGGGGGGGGGGGGGGGGGGGGGGGGGGGGGGGGGGGGGGGGGGGGGGGGGGGGGGGGGGGGGGGGGGGGGGGGGGGGGGGGGGGGGGGGGGGGGGGGGGGGGGGGGGGGGGGGGGGGGGGGGGGGGGGGGGGGGGGGGGGGGGGGGGGGGGGGGGGGGGGGGGGGGGGGGGGGGGGGGGGGGGGGGGGGGGGGGGGGGGGGGGGGGGGGGGGGGGGGGGGGGGGGGGGGGGGGGGGGGGGGGGGGGGGGGGGGGGGGGGGGGGGGGGGGGGGGGGGGGGGGGGGGGGGGGGGGGGGGGGGGGGGGGGGGGGGGGGGGGGGGGGGGGGGGGGGGGGGGGGGGGGGGGGGGGGGGGGGGGGGGGGGGGGGGGGGGGGGGGGGGGGGGGGGGGGGGGGGGGGGGGGGGGGGGGGGGGGGGGGGGGGGGGGGGGGGGGGGGGGGGGGGGGGGGGGGGGGGGGGGGGGGGGGGGGGGGGGGGGGGGGGGGGGGGGGGGGGGGGGGGGGGGGGGGGGGGGGGGGGGGGGGGGGGGGGGGGGGGGGGGGGGGGGGGGGGGGGGGGGGGGGGGGGGGGGGGGGGGGGGGGGGGGGGGGGGGGGGGGGGGGGGGGGGGGGGGGGGGGGGGAGGATGAATAGTACTAGGGGAAGAACAGCCTCTTGAGGCGGAGTGTTCTTGTGCTTGGTGAACTTGTGTGGTTGAGGGTGATCTGAGTGATCCGTCCCCGTCTATGGTGGTGGCTAGTCCTATTTGTAGAGGCCCTGGTCCTCTCCCCAAATATTGAGCGGGAAGGGAGCCAACAACGGCCAATTTGAAAGGGAACAACTAGTACAGCTTATCCTGACAAAAGCAGTCTTCGCCTGCAAAAGGCTCTGGTGGTGAAGCCGCCTTGGGCTCCATGGTGACCTCTGTCTTGCCATCCCGCTGGTCTTGGTCTCGTTGCACTGATATGGAAACCTTTGCTTGACGCCTCGGTACTCCGCGCCTGTGCTTGCATCCTTAGCACCAAAGGGGAAACAAGTACACTGTGCGTGCTGGCGCCCGCCTGGTCTCGGTCGTCATGGCTCACGTCACGAGAACCTCGTGAGGTTTGCCTTGCCTTGATCTCACCGCCCCTCACGAGCCAACCTGGTGAGGCCGCTCCTGAAGGGGTCTTGCACCGTCCGCCTCGCGAGGCTTGGCCCCTCGCGAGGGTCTTGAGTGCTTGTTGGTGAAGATGGGCCGTACGGGCCCGCTCGCAGAGCCACGCCGTGGGCCGCAGGCAGGCAAGTCTGGGAACCCCCATTCCCAGAACGTCGACAGTAGCCCTCGGGCCCAAGGCGCGCTCAGGCTTGGCTTCGAGGCGAAGCCAAAGGTCAAGTGTGGAGCGCCACGGGCCCCAATAGCCTGCGGCCTTGGTCGACGCGTGGCGGTTGATTGGACGTGGGCATCTCCACTTCCCCACGCTGCCTCGGCAACTGCCCGACTTGACAAGTCCCTGCGACATGCAAGGAAAAACCATCATTACCTGTGATCGTGGGGGCGCTGGTTGGCCTTCTCCTGCTATAAATGGGGAGGGGGCGGAGCCCCCATCGCCCATCTCTTCCCATTCCGCTTGCTTCTCCTCCTCTGCTCCACCGCCGACACCAAGGTCGCCCGAGTGTGTCACGCGGAGGGTGCCCTAGAGATCCATTTTGTGTACGATGGCGCCTCCACGCTGCTCTTCAAGGTCTTCGACGCAGAAGTCCACCGTCTGGTGTGTTGTCCCAGGTGGAGTTATCAGGCTGGTGCCGCAGCTGGGGCAAGGTCTGCTGCCCGCATCGCCAGCGGCTCCTCTGGAAGCCGCAGCGACACTTGGGAGTCCAGCGATTCTCCCGAGCTCTACGAGACCCCGGATACAAGCGACGACAGCTACCTGCCCCCAAGCTCTCGCCGAGCCCGGAGCAGGGCTGCAGTGTCTGGCCGCCGCCGCCGATCTGGATGAGGTTGGCGTCGGCCTCTGGTGGCCCACTGTTGATGATGGCGTTGTCCACAGGGGCGCGTGTAGATAGGATTCCCTAAGTTCTTGTCTTTTGTTCCCTGCGAGGAATCAAGAAGTGGGGGGGGGGGGGGGGGGGGGGGGGGGGGGGGGGGGGGGGGGGGGGGGGGGGGGGGGGGGGGGGGGGGGGGGGGGGGGGGGGGGGGGGGGGGGGGGGGGGGGGGGGGGGGGGGGGGGGGGGGGGGGGGGGGGGGGGGGGGGGGGGGGGGGGGGGGGGGGGGGGGGGGGGGGGGGGGGGGGGGGGGGGGGGGGGGGGGGGGGGGGGGGGGGGGGGGGGGGGGGGGGGGGGGGGGGGGGGGGGGGGGGGGGGGGGGGGGGGGGGGGGGGGGGGGGGGGGGGGGGGGGGGGGGGGGGGGGGGGGGGGGGGGGGGGGGGGGGGGGGGGGGGGGGGGGGGGGGGGGGGGGGGGGGGGGGGGGGGGGGGGGGGGGGGGGGGGGGGGGGGGGGGGGGGGGGGGGGGGGGGGGGGGGGGGGGGGGGGGGGGGGGGGGGGGGGGGGGGGGGGGGGGGGGGGGGGGGGGGGGGGGGGGGGGGGGGGGGGGGGGGGGGGGGGGGGGGGGGGGGGGGGGGGGGGGGGGGGGGGGGGGGGGGGGGGGGGGGGGGGGGGGGGGGGGGGGGGGGGGGGGGGGGGGGGGGGGGGGGGGGGGGGGGGGGGGGGGGGGGGGGGGGGGGGGGGGGGGGGGGGGGGGGGGGGGGGGGGGGGGGGGGGGGGGGGGGGGGGGGGGGGGGGGGGGGGGGGGGGGGGGGGGGGGGGGGGGGGGGGGGGGGGGGGGGGGGGGGGGGGGGGGGGGGGGGGGGGGGGGGGGGGGGGGGGGGGGGGGGGGGGGGGGGGGGGGGGGGGGGGGGGGGGGGGGGGGGGGGGGGGGGGGGGGGGGGGGGGGGGGGGGGGGGGGGGGGGGGGGGGGGGGGGGGGGGGGGGGGGGGGGGGGGGGGGGGGGGGGGGGGGGGGGGGGGGGGGGGGGGGGGGGGGGGGGGGGGGGGGGGGGGGGGGGGGGGGGGGGGGGGGGGGGGGGGGGGGGGGGGGGGGGGGGGGGGGGGGGGGGGGGGGGGGGGGGGGGGGGGGGGGGGGGGGGGGGGGGGGGGGGGGGGGGGGGGGGGGGGGGGGGGGGGGGGGGGGGGGGGGGGGGGGGGGGGGGGGGGGGGGGGGGGGGGGGGGGGGGGGGGGGGGGGGGGGGGGGGGGGGGGGGGGGGGGGGGGGGGGGGGGGGGGGGGGGGGGGGGGGGGGGGGGGGGGGGGGGGGGGGGGGGGGGGGGGGGGGGGGGGGGGGGGGGGGGGGGGGGGGGGGGGGGGGGGGGGGGGGGGGGGGGGGGGGGGGGGGGGGGGGGGGGGGGGGGGGGGGGGGGGGGGGGGGGGGGGGGGGGGGGGGGGGGGGGGGGGGGGGGGGGGGGGGGGGGGGGGGGGGGGGGGGGGGGGGGGGGGGGGGGGGGGGGGGGGGGGGGGGGGGGGGGGGGGGGGGGGGGGGGGGGGGGGGGGGGGGGGGGGGGGGGGGGGGGGGGGGGGGGGGGGGGGGGGGGGGGGGGGGGGGGGGGGGGGGGGGGGGGGGGGGGGGGGGGGGGGGGGGGGGGGGGGGGGGGGGGGGGGGGGGGGGGGGGGGGGGGGGGGGGGGGGGGGGGGGGGGGGGGGGGGGGGGGGGGGGGGGGGGGGGGGGGGGGGGGGGGGGGGGGGGGGGGGGGGGGGGGGGGGGGGGGGGGGGGGGGGGGGGGGGGGGGGGGGGGGGGGGGGGGGGGGGGGGGGGGGGGGGGGGGGGGGGGGGGGGGGGGGGGGGGGGGGGGGGGGGGGGGGGGGGGGGGGGGGGGGGGGGGGGGGGGGGGGGGGGGGGGGGGGGGGGGGGGGGGGGGGGGGGGGGGGGGGGGGGGGGGGGGGGGGGGGGGGGGGGGGGGGGGGGGATGACGTGAGCCATGACGATCGACACCAGGTGGGCGCCAGGCGGGCGCTAGCGCGCGCAGCGTCCTCGTTTCCTCTTTGGTGCCAAGGGGGCAAGCACAGGCGCAGAGTACCGAGGCATCAGGCAAAGGTTTCCATATCAGTGCAATGAGATCAAGACCAGTAGGCCAGCAGGACGGAGGTCACCGTGGAGCCCAAGACGGCGTCATCGCCAGAGCCCTTTCACAGGCGAAGACCGCTTTTGTCAGGATAGCTTGTACTAGCTGTCCCCTTTCAAATTGGCCGCCGTTGTTGGCTCCCTTCCCGCTCAATATTTGGGAAGAGGACCAGGGCCTCTATAAATAGGACTGGCCACCACCCAAGGAGGCAGCTTGATCTCATCTGATCGAGAGCCAGCCCTTAGCCACACCGAACACAAGAACACCTCAACCTCAGGAGGTTGTTCTCCCCCTTGTACTGTTCTTCATCAGCCCAAGAGGCAATCCACTACCACCACACTGGAGTAGGGTGTTACACCACAACGGTGGCCCGAACCAGTATAAACCTTGTGTCCCTTGTGTTGCGAGTTCGTCGAGTTCGTCCGTGAGATCTTAGCGAGCTAGGGCGTGGATCGGTAGGAGGGAAAGAACTTCGCGCGCACCCCAGAGTTCGAACCTTAAGGGTTTTGCCAGAACCCGAGATCCGACAGGCATCAACGGGCGTTCCGTGAAGGTCATCATCGACGGAGGAAGTTGCCACAATTTGGCAAGTGAAGAGCTATGTTCCAAGCTACAATTGGTCAAGAAGAAGCATCCTCGTCCCTACAAGGTCCAATGGCTTAGCGACTCAGGCACTATTCAAGTGGAGCACACCGTGCAAGTTTCATTCAAGATCGGCGCCTACAAGGAAACCTTGGAGTGTGATGTGGTTCCTATGTCCGTGTGTCATCTCCTCTTAGGGAGAACTTGGCAATTCGACCGCGGCGTCATCCACAACGGAAGAACAAACCAAGTGATCACCAAGCCAAGTGATCGCCGACAAGCAAGCATCCACCCATCATGGAGAGACTAGTGAGAGAGTGAACCACTACAAAGAGAGTGAGCGCCACAAGCCCAAAATGGGTGACTCTTCACCGAGAGAGAAAAACTTAGTCCTCCTAGCCACCAAAAGAGAGATGAGAGAAGTGTGTGAGAACCCATCAAGTGTCATCCACTACGTCCTAGTGTGCAAAGATGAGGTGGAAAGGACTAACCCTCCTAATCCTCTTCCTCCAGTGTTCTCTAACTTGTTGTAGAAATTCACGGATGTCTTCCCTGATGAGCTACCTCTGGGTCTTCCTCCTCTACATGGCATCGAACACCGGATCAACCTCATCCTCGGCGCACCTCTACCAAACAAGGCTCCATACCGTGTCAACCCCGAAGAAACTAAGGAGATCCAATGGCAAGTACAACAACTCATCAACAACGGCCATGTACGTGAAGGCTTAAGCCCTTGTGCCGTTCCGGTTATTCTTGTGCTTAAAAAGACGGTAGTTTTCGCATGTGTTCCGATTGTAGACCCATCAACGCTATCACCATTCGCTATAGGCATCCCATTCCATGCCTTGACGATATGCTAGATGAGCTTAGCGATGCCACCATTTTCTCAAAAATCGATCTTAAATGTGGCTATTATCAAATTTGCATACAAGAAGGGGATGAATGGAAAACCGCTTTCAGAACCAAATTTGGCTTGTACGAGTGGTTAGTTATGCCTATGGGTTTATCGGAAGCTCTCGGTACTTTCATGCGTGTCATGCATTTTGTGCTTCGCCCATACATTGGAGTGTTTGTTGTGGTCTACTTTGACGACATACTTGTGTTTAGCAAATCCCTCAAAGCTCATGTAAATCATCATAGGGCCATTTTGCACACTGTCCAAAAAGAACATCTTTATGCCAATATGGAAAAATGCACTTTTGGTGTTGACAAGCTTGTTTTCTTGGGTTTTGTTGTTTCTTCAAAGGGTGTTCATGTTGATGAGTCTAAAATTGAAGCTATTAAAACTTAGCCACAGCCCACTAATTGGCAACAAGTGCGTAGTTTTCTTGGTCTAGCGGGTTTTTATCGTCGCTTTGTGAAAGACTTTAGCACTATTGCCGCACCGTTGCATGCCTTGAGTAAGAAAAATGCACCCTTTGTTTGGGGACCTTCACAATCTACCGCATTTGATGAGCTCAAATCTTTGCTTACACATGCTGAGGTTCACTGCAATGCTAGTGGAAATGGTATTGGTGGAGTTTTGATGCAAGAAAAGAGACCCATTGCATACTTGAGCGAAAAAGTTTCCGACGCTCAACTTAACTATCCCATCTATGACAAATAATTGTATGCTTTAGTGCGAGTATTGCATGTTTGGGAGCATTATCTTCGCCCACATGAATTTGTCATACATACCGATAATGAGACACTTAAGTACCTTAAAGGTCAAACCAACTTGAATAAATGGCATGCTAAATGGAGTGAATTTATTGAATCTTTCCCTTATGTGATCAAGTTCATTAAGGGCAAAGAAAATGTTGTAGCGGATGCTCTTTCCCGCAAGTGCATGTTAGTTACTCAACTTGCATTGAATGTTGTTGGTTTCGAACATATCAAAGACTTGCATGAGCATGATGTTACTTTTGCTACTCCTTATGCTAAGTGTGTGACGCATACTTCTTGGGAGCGATATTATATCAAAAATGGTTATTTAATGAGAGCTAACAAACTATGTATCCTCGAGTCTTCTCTTCATTTGTTACTTTTGCAAGAGGCTCATGGAGGAGGACTCATGGGACATTTTGGACGCGACAAGACTTTTTCCACGCTCTCCAAGAACTACTTTTGGCCCAAGATGTTCCGCGATGTCTCACGCTTCACCAACCGGTGCTCTACATGCCGCAAAGCTAAGTCACAAGCCCAATCCCATGGTTTACATATGCCACTTCCTATTCCACATCAACCATGGGAAGATTGTCGGCGTTCTGGGAACGGGGGTCCCCAGACTTGCCTCCCTGCGGCCCACGGTGTGGCTCCACTAGCGGCCTGGTACGGCCCATCTTCACCAGCAAACACTCAAGACCCTCGCGAGGGGCCAAGCCTCGCGAGGCGGACGACACAAGACCTCCTCAGGGGCAGCCTCACTACGCTGGCTCGCGAGGAGCGGAGAGATCAAGGCAAGCGGCACCTCGTGAGGTTCCCGTGACGTGAGCCATGACGACCAAGGCCAGGCGGGCGCCAGCGGGCGTGGAGTACTGGTTTCCTCTTTGGTACTAAAGGAGCAGGTGCAGGCGAGGAGTCCTGAGGCATCAGGCAAAGGTTTCCATATTGGTGCGACGAGACCAAGACCAGCAGGACGACAGGACGGAGGTCACCGCGGAGCCCACGATGTCGTCACCGCCAGAGCCTTTGGCAGGCGAAGACCACCTTTTGTCAGGATAGCTTGTACTAGCTGTCCCCCTTGAAACTGGCCGTTGTGGGATCCCTTCCCACCTAATATTTGGGAAGAGGACCCGGGCCCCTATAAATAGGACTAGCCACCACCATAGGAAAGGGGGACGCGGGAGGGAAACCAATCTGGGATGGGATCCATTCCATCCACACACGCACAAGGTTATCGAGCTCAAGGACACCTCTCCTCAGGAGGTAGTTCTTCCCTTGTACTTGTTCATCCCAGCCTGCAAGGCAATCCACCAAACCACACTGGAGTAGGGTATTACACCACATTGGTGGCCCGAACCAGTATAAACTCTTGTGTCCTTTGTTCTTCGGGTTCGGCGAGCTAAGCTTTGAGATCGTGGTGAGAGCGTGAGCCTGGGGGAGAGAGATCTTCGTGCGCACCCCAGAGTTCGAACCTCAAGGGTTTTGCCGGAACCCGCAATCCGACAAAGATATTAGCATGGATTTTGTGCTAGGATTACCTAGGACTCAAAATGGCAAGGATTCCGTATTTGTTGTTGTGAACCGATTCTCTAAAATGGCAAATTTCACCACACGCAATAAGTTTGATGATGCTTCACATGTTGCAAATCTCTTTTGTAGGGAAATCTTGAGGTTACATGGAGTGCCAAAGACAATTCGGACCAAGACATCAAGTTCCTAAGCTACTTTTGGAAGACGCTATGTGCCAAGCTCGGTACCAAGCTAATATTATTCACGGCCTATCATCCTCAAACCGATGGCCAAACAGAAGTCACCAACCGGACGCTATCTACTCTCCTACGTGTGTTGATGAACAAGAACATCAAGGATTGGGAAGAGTGCTCATCGCTGAGTACGCCTACAACTGAGCAAGACACGCTACAACCGGCAAGTCCCCCTTCAAGGTTGTCTACGGCTTCAACCCTTTGTCGCCCATGGACATCCTTCCTCTACCGCTCCAAGAATGAGAGAACATGGATGCTAGTGCAAGAGCAAGTTATCTCAAGAAGATGCATGAAGAAACAAGGTCCATGATCAAGCATCAAGTACACCGCCTCACCACCAAGCTCAACATCAACAAGTCCCCAATGGTGTTCCAACCGGGCGATCTCATATGGTTACATCTCTGAAAGGACCGCTTCCCCAAGGAGCGCAAGTGCTAGCTCCTTTCGAGAGCCGATGGACCCTTCAAGGTGCTCGCACGCTACAATGACAACGTTTACAAGATCGACATCCCACGCGACAAGTATAATGTAAGCGACATCTTCAACGTCAAGGACTTGGCCAAACACCATTGTGATGAAGAAAACGATCTGCGGACGGATCTCTCCCAAGGGGGGAGATGATGCGGAGCATCCCTCAAGCATCCCCATGGATATCCCATCACCACTGCAAGCACGAAGAGGACCAATGACAAGAGCACGCGCCCGTGCCGTTGAAACTGAGGTTAACTCTTTCCTCTTTGAGTTATGTTCGGATTCACTTGAGAATTGGGTTCTACCTCAAACGGAAATGTTGTGCATTCTTAGGTACAAAGAAGAAGTCCATGAAGAAGCTAGGAGGGAGACCCAAGCATATATGGAGGAGGAGAAGGAAGAAAAACGCCCAAATGCGAAGCAAAGGAGGGCCCTGGACTACCCTGGGTGCCTAACCACCAGCAGCCCGGGTGCCCGGCCCTCCCCTACGGCCGGCTGGACGAGCCCCTGGCCGCTCTGGGTGCCCGACCCCTTCCTGGGCGCTGGCCTTGGCCGCCCCGGGTGCCCGGCCACCTGCCTGGGCGCTGTCCCCGCCACCCCTGGGTGCCCGGGCCATCACCCCCCGGGTGCCTAGCCTCCTCCTGGGCGCGGCCCCAGCCCGCAACTGGTGCCCGGGCCATCAATCCCCGGGTGCCCGACCCCTACAGTCACTTGGACGCGGCCTCCCTGACCGGACAGGGTGCCCGGTCCTCTGCACGCCGGGTGCCCGGCCATCTCCTACCATATCACCTCCGGGTGCCCAGACCCCTTTACCCCGGGTGCTCGGGCCCGTCCAGTTTGTGCCTGCGTGCACTAAGGGCAAAAGACCCATGTACCCCCATTTCCCCCCAATTTTGTCCCTAGCCTTTAAGTACTCCTCACCTAGCTTGTTCTAGAGGTTAGCAAAGTATTTCATAGACACTAGAGAGCTTTGCTCCTTGTATCCCCTCCTCTTGGAGATCAACACCCCTCTTTGGGAAGAATCCTTGAGGATTATCAAGGCCTCCTCTTGGAGAAGTTCAACATCAACACCTCATCTCCTTGGAGTGGGAATAACCCTACCCTAGTGATATTTTCCTTGATTGTTCTTGTATGCTTGTGGATCTCATGTATGCTACTCTAGTGGATGTGTGACTTGGGCATGTTTGAGTGATTTTCCCCTTGTGTTCTGGTGTGTTCATCCTTTCCCCACTCCAAGTGTGAAAAGATCTTCCCTAGGGTTTCACCCTACAACAGTAGGCCTCATCTTCATTGGCGGCTGTCAGCGCCGTGGAGCTGGCCGAGGTTAATTGGAAGCTCAAGAGCTCTAACGAGGAGCTCGACCTTCTCAACAAGGGGTTCGACGAGGCGCAAGGTAAGTCCGGACTGGGGTGTTTAACACCGTGGTTTTCCTCATCAAGCGAGGTATTCAGGTTTATCCCTAAGCGTGGAGTGCTTATTATGACCGCAGCTATTGCCGTGGAGGTTGAGAACCTCAAGGCCGAGCTAAAGAAGGTGAACCAAGAGGCCGCGGAATAGAAGGCAACGGCTGAACGAGGGGCCGCCGAACTGTCGATGGTGAAGACCGTCAGTGACAAGCTCGAGGCCAGAGTGGCTGAGGTGAAGAAAGAGCTCAAGTATGCCGTCACTAAATGTGAGGACCTTGAGCAGAAAAATAAGGGTCAGGCCACTGAGCTATCCCTAGTGAAGCTGGCGATCCAAGAGGTAAGGACGAAGACGTGAGGCACCTGAGAAGAACTCTGCCAAGTTAGGTTTATTGTAGATGGTAAGACGTACTTACTGCAAAGTGTCTTTGGTGGTAACAGATTCACTTTGCTCACACGAGTATGGCGTTCCCCAAGCACTTTTGCGGATCTTCCGAGGAGTGTGGCAGATGCGGCAAGGCATTTTGCGTCCCAGGAGGGCGATGCCGGGCATAGGCTATTTTGGGCGCAATTCCAGGCGCCCGAACACCCTCCCCTCCTTAGCAACCAAATGAAGCAGTCGATGGAGTTGCATTGGATGGCGGAGCTGGCCATGAAGGAACTCTGTGTCCGGCTATGGCCTTCAGAGCCGCTGCCTAGCAGCTACTTCGTCTTAGTGCAGAAGCTATGCGATGCTGCGCCCTGGATTGACGTCTTGAAGCATTCCGTATGCATCGAGGGAGCTCGGATGGCCTTTGTGAAGAACATGGTGCACTGGACGAAGATCAAGCTGGTCGAGGTGGCCACCGGACCCCCGCCCTCTGGAAAGGAGCATAGGTGCCCGAGCAGTATTTTCCCATCATAATGGATGGTGCTCGGACGATAGAGGCCCAATGCTCAAAAGATGTAATTTATGAATGAGCATACTATCATGTATCATATGACAGTTAAACTTTTGTGCTTTATGATGCGGTTGCTTTGCATGGTATATCATGCTTTGTTTGATTATTTTGACTCATGTGCGGTCGTTTTATACTAAAAGTTACTAGTCGGCGGCTTCAGCCCCCTTGTAGATACTACGAGGGGTGTTCTTCCTTAACATTGTAACCCTTAGCCGACGTCTCGGTGCTCGAAGGCGGTAGTGTGTGATGGAAACAAGGCAATCGGACTATGCGGCTTTAGTGCTTTCACTTAACCATAGGAGCTTGACTGCGGGGGCTAGTGACTAGCCCCCAGTTTTTTGTGATATTCGGATGAACCGAGCTAGAGACCATTATCACTTGGTTTGTGTAAAGACAAACCCTTCGTATAACACTGCGCAACCTCCATCGATTTTTAGTTTTGTCATCAGATCGCGAACCAGTTCTCATTTATTATGACAGTCAGTTTTCGACTTTCTCCACCGAGGTACTTAACTAGGCGAGCTGGAAGTACAGTCGCAGTGGTTCTCACTTTACCCTCCTAGCCGAACATGCGGAACGTAAGAGGGTAACCACAGGAGCCGAGCAACCCAACTATTGACCCAAGACATAATTCGGAACCAATTCATATAATGCAATATCCGAGACGCCGAGCACATGAGATAGAAAATAGTGTCGGAATGATGCTTGGGGCGAGTATTATAGTCTAGCCCCCGTTTTATTAGCCGATCGCATCTAAAGATAACATGTACTGAACTAGTTTATTTCGGCGTCAAAGAGCGGAAAGAGCAATGCAACATAAATGACTGCAATGGGACCGTGAAGAATGGTCTTTATTTCCGATGAACTCGTGACATCTAACCGTACAATCCGGATTGCCGAATCAACTGTTATAGATACTTTGCTTTAAAAAGAAACTTTACAGAGCAAAGGTTTACACATGGCCTTAATTTGTGGTTTGACGTCCCTACTATGCCCTGCTGCACATCTGCGCCTTTGCTCTTGAGGTGGGAAGAACTCCTTGGAGGGGATAGTAATCGTTTCATGGGCCCTTGAGAGAGGGTCTTGAGAAGTCGTTGCAATATATTAGCTTGATGCCGAATAGGTCCTAGATGGTACCTATAATTGTCCGAAGACGTGTTTGACTATAGGTTAGTCAGGACGGACACTGGGTCCTTGGATATCTGGTACCCACAGCTGCCCATGGTATTTTAAGCGCAAAGTTGTGCATCCGAGGCACATACTTTACAGCTGGGGTGGCCATGCTGTGGGGTGCGTATCCCTATTTACGTTGAGCGTGGGAAGGCTCCGAGAGTTGAAATAAAGCTCGGATCCGTTTGCTTGCCTCTCGTACCTTGACGGTGGGCTGGGACTTCGGCACCTCGTTACCGATCTGGACTTCGCCTACCAGAGCCGCTGTGTGCTCCTCGGTCTGGAGTGAGCGCTCCTTGTTTCCATTAACCGTGATGACACTGATGAGGACATGACTACCTTGGATACAACCAAAAATATTGCATGCATGCATATTCTTGAGGTGATTTCTAATGCAAACTATGCAATAATTTATTTATGTTATCCAGGACAAAAATACTTCACATACTTTTGTGCCATGTCTAATTGCAGGTGTATGGGACATTAGCACAATCCACAAATGAAGATAACATAAAAAGAGAAGTTTAGGTGATGTTCAAAAAGTCCTCTCACGTCACTTTTGGGCTAAAAAAGATAGGTCCAATTCTCTAATGTTCTAGACTCAGATTCCGACTACAGAAACATATCTGACTCAAAACGCCAAGTTCTCTTTCATCCGGAGTCCGAATTGGGTGATTTTTTTGTTGAAAAGTAGATTTCATGCTCTTTCCAACCCAATTGGATTCAGCTTCAAATTCGACCGGAGCATTGAGAGATTGACGAAACAATCTAACGCAGGAGCAGAATCCGAGTCAAACTACAAGTCCAAAGGTGTTGCATCACCTCCACTGGGGCCCATGTGCCTTGTACAACCTAGGGTTGGTTTTGGGATGCCTTGGGACGTCCTCCCACCTCCTTGGCTGCCACCCTTTGCTCCTATATAAGTAGATCAATCTAGTAGCTTTTTCCATGCAATTTATTTAGTTTGTTTAGTTAAAAGTTAGCCATTGCAAATTCGTGTACTTCGTTTGTGTCCAACGACCAGACCAAGACTGCCTTCGGATCCCCACCTTTATCAATACTTTATCTATATTCGCAATATTCAGATTGCATTATCATATTCTTGCTTGTTTTTTGATTGCGTGCAAGAATAGACCTTCGTGGTCAGGCTGATCGTGCTTCCAGCTTCGTCAGTAAGCTCGGGAGATTGATTTAGTGATTGCTAAGGCGTAACATCGTGCACATTTGTAGTCGGATCGTCAAAGTCGGCTCCACCAAAGCAATAGTTATCATCTCATCGAAAGATCAGGACCCTCGCCTCTATCAAGTGGTGTTAGTTTTGAGGTTGCTCGGTGAGAATTTCCAGTTATCCCTAGATTAGATTTATTTTCTTATATACTGTACCAGAAAAAGGCATAAAATAGTTAGATTCATTCATCCTTTGTCCAAGCCAGTCTGAGCCTTTGCAATTTTCTTTTCATTGCTTGCGAAGTTGAATTTTCGGTTGCAGCGTCGTGTCGAGTTTCTGGTCTTAGTGTCTAGTCCGTTTAGTGTTTTGAGTTCTGTTCACATTAGTCACGCCGCCACTGCATCATTATCCGTTCCGCTTTCCATCACCCCATCCATCAATTTCCACCATGTGCTACCCACTGTTCATTGTTATAATCATAGTTGAGGTCATTCACATCTTCGCTTGATCCAATCTACATCTTATCTAGTTTGTTCTGGAAAGAAGGAGAGAGAAGAAAAAAGACAGAGAAAAAAGTAAAGAAAAAGTCAGAGAAAAAAAGGAGAGAAAGGAAAAGAAAAAAGTGTGAGAAAAAAAGAGAGAAGAAACGAAACAAAATTCGGATATATCTAGACTCAATCTCGTACCTAAATTCGAATTGGAATCTGTTTTGTGCACTGTTCAGTAAAACAGGCATATCTTCCTCATATGAAGTCCATTTTGGCTCTGCGAGTACTGAAATGAAAGCTAGTGACGAACCGCATCTGAATAGTTGCAGTAGCTTCAATATTTGACACCTCAAAATCAGCTTCTAAATAGGTCTTTTTGCCCTTCGAGATTCGCGAACATAGCTTATTCCAGTTTTAGAATTTTTTGACTCCTCATATCAACTCGGAATTGAGTGATTCTTTTTGCATTTGAAAGCTTGAGTCAGTAGCATTCTGTTGAAAAATTATCAGAAAATTGACAAAAACTTTTCTATAGGAAAGTTGGAGAGAGAGTTGTTGGCATATCCTGCTTGGTTGTTTTTTCTCATCATTAACTACCATTGTGATCTTCACTTATATCTTGCTGTCTAGAGCTACTTCATATCCTTTATTGATGATAGTTGTGCTACAGCGTGACCTCATTAGTGTTCTAGGCTCGCGTCTCTAGTCCGGTCTAGCCTAGGACCAGCACAGTACCGTCGTTGAGTGGTTATTCGACATTGCATCTCTGAATTGATTATTGCTAATATTTTGCTACCATATATAGCCAACCCAGCTCCACATATTTCTACACTGTGCATATTTACGTTCACCTGGCAATCACTTTCTAATTCTTTGGAGTTATTTGACACCGCTGGTTGTCGGTCACCTCCTACTACATGGTAAGAACTTGTAAGACATAGATATTTGCTATACTGTGAGTGTTTTACCACCACATTCTTGTAGTTCATAGGAACATTATTTTTTACTTTTCTTTCTTGTTTTCTACTAGTTATGGCAGGTTTCGGAGTTGTTAGTTCTTGGGAATTATCGATCGTGGGAGACTTACCACCGCCCAAGAAAACACGACAACCGTCACGAGAGGAGCAACGACATCAGAATGTGCATAATCAGGTTAATGTTTCCATGCCACCCTTTAATGGTTTTTTTAGGCCTGATTTATATATTCAATGGGAGTACGAAATAATTGCTATATTTGCTTCCCATAATTTTGATGAGCGTGGAAAACTTCAAGCTGTGGTTAGTACTTTCAGTAGGTTTGCTTTAGTTTGGATGAGTGAATATTGTCAGTTAAACCCTGATTTTATACCTACTACTTGGGATGATTTAAAACTTGTCATGAGAGATCGATTCATTGATGTTTATTATACTCGTGGCATGATTAAAAAATTACAACATTTAAAACAAGGTACTGACACTGTAACAAAATATTATGATGATTTACAAACTACTTTGTTGCACTCATTTTTAGAAGAAAGTGAAGAAGATTTTATAGATAGATTTGGGGGAGGATTAAAATGTGATATTCAAGAGATACTAATTCATGAAGAGTGTTATCCTATGGACCATTTGTTTTGTCTTGCTTACAAAGCTGAACAGGAAATAAAACGACATGTTGCCCACATGGAGAACAAGCGCACGGTGCACATTCCAAGAGTTGATACAGTTGTTCCTTCAACTACTAGGCATACTATGACAACCACATTCATTGTTGTGAGGATTACATCACCTCCTCCATGTGACACATGACCACCGAGAGTGCCTACATCATCTAAGTTGGTTATAAAAGTTAATGACAAAGGTACTGATCTTCCACCTCCACATGAGTACGATGAATGCCTTGTCAATTTCAATGCACCATGTGATGACCTACCCACTACTTTGATCACACCACCTATTTTAGAGGACTATGTTGATGATTTGACTTTCCCATGTGATCAAACAAATGCAATATCAACAATGTCAAGTGCACCCATTGAATTAACTGAGAAAGAACCATGTGAATCAAGGAATAAATCAGATTTGGATCAAATATGTTTGAAATAATTGTGCCAATGTTTAATCATTTTGATTTGACCTCTAATCTTGGTGATGATTCTTTGTCAAATGATTTATTGCATGTGTGCTTATTTAAGCATGTTGTAGCATGTAAATTTGAAGCAATTAAAGTTTATTCACCAATGTTGGGATGGTTTAATGATGAACATTGTCAATCTTTTGATATGAAGAAGAGCTACACTTATAAGTGCAAACTGAGTTGCAATATTTTCATGCCTTCTACTTCTTGTGATAATATTTTGGCTTTATATTTTATGAACTATGAAAGTTACTCATTTATACATGTGTCATATGTGCACAAACCAAGGGAAGTAAAAATGGATGATATATACATATACCACATGTACACCTTGTCTCTTTTGTTAGCCACATTTCTGATTAAACCACGTCGAGGACGGCTTTGTTTTCCAGAAGGGGAGGATGATGAGGCCATGACTACCTTGGATACGACCGAAAATATTGCATACTTGCATTTTGTGAGGTGATTTCTAATGAAAACTGTGCAATAATTTATTTATGTTATCCAGGACAAAAATACTTCATAGAATTTTGTGCCATGTCTAATTGCAGGTGTATGAGGCATTTGTACAATCCACATTGTCGGATTCAGGGCTCCGCAGACCCAAGGAAGGTTCGAACTCTGGGGCGTGTGCGAAGAACTCAACCTCTCCAGCCAACCAATTCGTCGCCCCCCACGGCCTAGCTCGATGAACAAGGAAGAAAATGGACACGGCACTTTACCTAGGTTCGGGCCACCTTGCGGTGTAAGACTGTTCTCCTGCTTTGTGGTGGATTTGCCTCACGAGGGGCTGAGAATGAACTAGTACAAGGTAAGAACAACCTCGCGAGGTCTGCTCTGGTTAGGGTGGAAAGGATGCGATCTCCAGCCCCTTGCTATGGTGGTGGCTAACCTATATTTATAGTGGCCTCGGTTCTCTTCCCCCCAAAACGTAGGCGGGAAGGGATCCCACAGTGGCCAATTTGAAAAGGGACAAGTAGTACATCTTATCCTAATGAAAGGTGATGCTGCTGTGGGGTTGGTGATGACATCTATCCTGCCATCCTGGCGGTCCTGGTCTCATTGCACTGGAATGGAAACCTTTGTCTGATTCCTCGGGACCCCGCGCATGCGCTTGCCTCCTTAGCACCAAAGAGGAAACTGGCCCCTCTGCGCCCGCTGACACCCGCCTGGCCTTGGTCGTCATGGCTTGCGTCACCCCAACCTCATGAGGTTGGGCACCTGCATAGAAATCTCCGCTCCTCAGGAGGCCACCTGGAGAGGCTGCCCCTCTGGATGTCTTGTTGTTGACCGCCTTGCGAGGCTTGGCCCTTCGCGAGGGTCTTGTCTTGATGGTTGCGTAGATGCGCCGTACCAGGCTGTCAAGGGAGCCACGCCATGGGATGCAGGTAGGCAAGTCTGGGTACCCTGGTTCCAAGAACGCCGACAGTAGCCCCGGCCCCAAGGGTGCGCTCGAACTTGGCTTTGAGGCGAGGCCAAAGGGCAAGGGCGAAGCACCGCGGGCCCCAATCGCCTATAGTCCGAGCCGACGCGTGCCGCTTGATGGGACGTGGGCGACTCCACTTCCCCATGCCGCCTCGGCAACTGCCCGACTTGACAACTACCTGGCGCATGCAGAAAGGCCATCATTGCTTGCGGCGTGAGAGCCCGGCAGTTAGCCTTACTCCAGCTATAAATGGGAGAGGGGGCGGAACCCCCAGCTCATCTTCATCTTCATGCCGCTCGCTCCTTCTTCTTCTTCATTCTATCATCTTGCCAGAACGTCCATGGCGCCAGTGAGGAGGTTCTCCGCCGCGGAGAAGGGAAAGGCTCCCAAGGGAGGACCGGGCTCACTGCCACCCAAGCGAGGCCGCGACCACCCCCGTAAGTACTCCACGACGCCAGTGGTGGCTCCCCGAGGGCGCGGGCTCATCCCCTTGAAGGCTGGCGCGGCCTCCAGCAGTCGTGGGGGTGCTCCTCACTGCGGCGGAAGTTGCCGCGGCCGGGGTGGCCGCGGCGACAGGGCTTCATGTTGCAGCCGTTCGGCCACCACGTCCGCGATCCCATTCGGCCGACGCATCCGCGGAGTTCGTGGTGGGGCGCAGAGGCCCGCAGGCATCTGGTTCCACCTCCCGCGCTTCTTTGCAGGCGTTCTGCCGGTCGGGGGACACGGTGGCCTCTGGCTGCAGGTCAATGGTTGCTGCAGCAGGGCCTCGTGGGTGGAGGTCGAGGTCACCCCCGCCGGCAATGTGTTCCTGAACCGCGGGTGGCAGCTGTTTGCCCGCGCGCGCAGCCTGCAGGGAGGTGTACCCTCCACTTCAGGTATGACGGTGCTGCGACCCCCTACGTCAGGGTCTTTGGGGAAGATGGCAGGCGCCTGGGGTGCTGCCTGGAGAGCGACGACGAGGATGTCCACACCTCCGACGACGATGGCCGGAGGGGCGGTAACATCTCCGGCGATGAGCTTGCTCAAGGCGATGGTCGCGAGGCCTCCAGCGGTGGCGGCTCCTCCACTGGGGAGAGCATGAGCGACGGTGACTACGACGAGCCGCCACGCCGCTGAGCTCGGACCGGGGAGGGCGATGAGCTGCCTTGCCGACGCGGCCTAGTGAAGCAAGAGGAAGACTCCGGCTGAGCTCGGGAGCTGCTGGAGCCAGGTCTCAGGAGCCGCTATAGTCACGCGGCTGCTTTTGCTTCTTTCTTTCTCCTGCATCAAAAAAGTAGAGAGCCCTGTTGGGGCGTGTAATGAACCATGGCGCTTGCGCCATTATATTATCATTTTTATATTGTGTCCTGATATACGTGTTGCTGCTGATTGTGATTTGGATGACTTACGTTAGTGTTGTAGGGTGGAACCCTAGATGGAGATCTTTCACGAATTGGAGGGGAAATCCCCAAGAACAAGAAAAACACAAAGGGGGATAACAAGAGGAACACTCAAATTGACTTGATCCAATCACACATGTGCTAGATCCAATTACACAAAGAGGGATACAAAGGTCCAAATCCAACACAAGAAGATACATGAGGTAACTAGTTCATCCCAATCCTATGAGGAAAGAGGTCTTGATGATCCTATGATGGGGATCCTTCCCTAGATGGGGTCTTCATATCCACAAGATGATCGGGGGGGGGGGGGGGGGGGGGGGGGGGGGGGGGGGGGGGGGGGGGGGGGGGGGGGGGGGGGGGGGGGGGGGGGGGGGGGGGGGGGGGGGGGGGGGGGGGGGGGGGGGGGGGGGGGGGGGGGGGGGGGGGGGGGGGGGGGGGGGGGGGGGGGGGGGGGGGGGGGGGGGGGGGGGGGGGGGGGGGGGGGGGGGGGGGGGGGGGGGGGGGGGGGGGGGGGGGGGGGGGGGGGGGGGGGGGGGGGGGGGGGGGGGGGGGGGGGGGGGGGGGGGGGGGGGGGGGGGGGGGGGGGGGGGGGGGGGGGGGGGGGGGGGGGGGGGGGGGGGGGGGGGGGGGGCAGCCGGGGTGTCCAGCGAGCCTCTGGTGCTTCGTGTCTTGGAGATCTTCCTTCTCCTCCTTCTCCTTGAGGGCTCCATGTGTACATGGAGATCCCTTCTTCATGATCTTCTCCTCGATACCTAGTCATGCACAAAGTCTCCGCTTGAGGCAGAAGCCATTTCTCTTGTGAAATCAAAGGGAGCTTGAAGAGGAAAGAGGTAACCTTGGTTTCAGTGGTATGTATGCGAACTCTCATCATTGGTCCTCTTCGTGCTTGCGGTGGTGACGGAACGTCCATGGGGATGAACGAGGGATGCTTCGCATAATCCCCCCCCCTTGGGAGAGATCCGTCCACGGATCGTGATCTTCATCACCACGGGAAAGAGAGGGCGCCGCCGTGTAGAAGTGGACGACCACCAAGCACTTATCATGTTGAAGCTCGAAATGGGCACTCTCCAATGTCGCACCGTCTAGTGATTCCTTCAAAAGGAGCAAATACAACAAACACTTGGAAAAATAAATGTGTTTAGCGTTAGTGCAAAACCAAGCATTTAAGAGGTGATTCACCAAACAAGTTGTGACACCCCAAGACCGACGCTTCAGACGCTTTCCATGTTTTTCATTGCCGTCGTGTGTTTTATTTTGTTGTTGTTGCATTTCATCATGTCATCATGCATATTGCATCCGCATGTTTTCATAAAAACTCGTAGTCGTTCATAGTGCCGCTTCTCACTTTCTCTGTTGACCTTTTGTCAAGCCCTCTTGTCTTCGTCGACCTCTCTCAAACCCCCCCTCGCGTGCGTGTCCGAAACTCCCCGAACCCCGACCCGCTCTGTCATTACCAATGGATTCGGATCATCCCCAAACATCTATAAAACATCTCCGTTTTCTTATTTGGACTCCCTACCTATTTATTTCTCGACCGTCCGATTGTGATCGAAGGGGCTAGATAGCCCCTAACCTAATCCACGTGATGTATATATATCATCCAACCCTAGATCCTAGGCGCCTTGTCCCATCCTTCCATTCCCTCCGCCGCCACACGACCAACTCCCTTCGCTCTCGGGATCCTCCTAGATCCGATCCAGCCAACCACGCGCAGCCATCTCCCTCCTCGTTTTCATCCTCGAGCCAATCCCCTCGCTCAATCCAGCAGCCGTCCAAGCCTTCCCCTTCCTCACCTCGCTGCCGCCTCCCACCTCGTGCCCGAGCCCCACTCGCGGGGCTTGTCCATCTCCCGCAGCACCCATGGCGCCCAAGGTCCACCTCGACCCCGTCGCCCTCTGTCTTCTTCGCAGCACCACAGGACCAGCAGCTCCGCCGCGCGTGCCCGCCTCCGGCGACCTCGTCCTTCACGTCCTGCTGGTCAAGTCCCTCTCCTTCCCTTTCTCTCTTCTCCCATGGCCTCACTTTTCCCCTGACTTCCTCACCTCTCTCTCCTCTTCAGGAACCCCACGACGCTGCTGCAGACCCAGCCATGGCGTCCATGGGGCCCCAACAGCAGCCGCCCGCCCCCGGCGAGGACCGACCGTCTCCGACCCGATCCGCTGTGGATCCAGCCCTCCCGCTCGCCAGCCTCGCTCACGCCCAGCTTCCCTGCTCGCCGCGCCAAGTCCCTGTCATCGCTGCTTTGCTCCCTGTCGAGCAGAGGATGCCCGTTTGTCCCAGCCGCGTTGACCGCATGGATCCACGACACCTGAGCACCGGCGGGTCGGCCACCTCCGCGCCAAGGCCCAGCGCGCCCCTTCGCGGCCTGCCCAGCCTCCTCCCCACCGAGCCGGCCCATGAGGCCTGGTGAGCATCAGATCCAGCGCCCTCACCCTATGCACTGTTGGGCCAGCTAGTTTCGGCCTTTGTCTCAAAAAAAAAAAAAAGCTAGTTTCGGCCCGACGTGTTTTTTTCCCTTGCTGCGAATTTATCTAATTATCCAGAGAACTGCATGTTTACAGATTGCACCCTCATGTTCATGCATTTAATAACTTCACAACCGAGCATCGGATTAAAATGATTTAAATATGTAAAATGCTTAGAATTTCATCTAGTTTCATAATATGCAACTTTCATCCATGCTTAAAATGTTTAACTTGCTGTTTGTTTAATTTTGTTTAAATGCCATGTTAAAATGATTTATTTCATAACTAAATAACCGTAGCTCCGAATTTAATAAACTTTATATGTAAGTGGGGTGGAAAAATGCATAGTTTAACATGGTGGCATTACTTTGCATGTGTAACAACTCTAAAATATGGTTTATGGCAGAACAATACCAATTCCAAAATATGCATATGAGGATTTTCCGGAATTGTTGTTTGTTGTTCCGGCCTCATTTAAACTTGCCTAAATAGTTAGTTTACTTATGCTCCACCCCTTGCCATGTTTAATAACATTTAATATTGTTGGGTACGTAAACGGGAGAAAACTAAATATTTGATGTGCTGTTTCGTCAATATGAAACTCGTTGCATATTGAGCTCCACTTAATTTGTAGAATTGTTTGTTGCACTTTGCCATGTCATGCATATTTAAACCGGACATGCATCATCCTTGGTTGTGCATCATGCCATGTTTACGCTTGTGTGTTTACCATGTTGTTTGCTTCTTTCCGGTTTGCTTCTCTTGTTAGCTTCGGTTTCGTTTCGGAGTTGTGAGGATTCGTTCGACTACGGCCGTTTGTCTTCTTCATGGACTCGTTCTTCTTCCTTGCGGGATCTCAGGCAAGATGACCATTACCCTCGATATCACTTCTATCTTTGCTTGCTAGTTGTTCGTTCTACCACTATGTCGCGCTACCTACCACTTGTTTACCATGCCTCCCATATTGTCATGTCAAGCCTCTAACCCGCCTTCCTAGCAAACCGTTGTTTGGCTATATTACCGCTTTGCTCAGCCTCTCTTATAGCGTTGTTAGTTGCAGGTGAAGTTCAAGATTGCTCCATGTTGGAACATGTTTATGTTGGGATATCGCAATATCTCTTATCTTAATTAATGCATCTATATACTTGGTAAAGGGTGGAAGGCTCGGCCTTATGCCTGGTGATTTGTTCCACTCTTGCCGCCTTAGTTTCCATCATACCGGTGTTATGTTCCTTGATTTTGCGTTCCTTACGCGGTTGGGGATTTATGGGACCCCCTTGACAGTTCACTTTGAATAAAACTCCTCCAGCAAGGCCCAACCTTGGTTTTACCATTTGCCTACCTACCACCATATACCTTTCCCTTGGGTTCTGCAGACTCAAGGGTCATCTTTATTTTAGCCCCCCTCGGGCCAGTATAGGGGATCGCAATAGTTTTCGAGGGTAGAGTATTCAACCAAAATTTATTGATTCGACACAAGGGGAGCCAAAGAATATTCTCAAGTATTAGCAACTGAGTTGTCAATTCAGCCACACCTGGATAACTTAGTATCTGTAGCAAAGTGTTTAGTACCAAAGTAGTATGGAAGTAACGGTAACGATAGCAAAAGTAATATTTTTGGGTTTTATGGTGATTGTAACAGTAGCAACGGAAAAGTAAATAAGCGAAGAACAATATGTGAAAAGCTCGTAGGCATTGGATCGGTGATGGAGAATTATGCCGGATGTGGTTCATCATGTAACAGTCATAACATAAGGTGACACAGAACTAGCTCCAATTCATCAATGTAATGTAGGCATGTATTCCGAATATAGTCATACATGCTTATGGAAAAGAACTTGCATGACATCTTTTGTCCTACCCTCCCGTGGCAGCGGGGTCCTAGCGGAAACTAAGGGATATTAAGGCCTCCTTTTAATAGAGTACCGGACCAAAGCATTAACACATAGTGAATACATGAACTCCTCAAACTATGGTCATCACCGGGAGTGGTCCGGATTATTGTCACTTCGGGGTTGCCGGATCATAACACATAGTAGGTGACTATAGACTTGCAAAATAGGATCAAGAACTCACATATATTCATGAAAACATAATAGATTCAGATTTGAAATCATGGCACTCGGGCCCTAGTGACAAGCATTAAGCATAGCAAAGTCATAGCAACATCAATCTCAGAACATAGTGGATACTAGGGATCAAACGGGGGGGGGGGGGGGGGGGGGGGGGGGGGGGGGGGGGGGGGGGGGGGGGGGGGGGGGGGGGGGGGGGGGGGGGGGGGGGGGGGGGGGGGGGGGGGGGGGGGGGGGGGGGGGGGGGGGGGGGGGGGGGGGGGGGGGGGGGGGGGGGGGGGGGGGGGGGGGGGGGGGGGGGGGGGGGGGGGGGGGGGGGGGGGGGGGGGGGGGGGGGGGGGGGGGGGGGGGGGGGGGGGGGGGGGGGGGGGGGGGGGGGGGGGGGGGGGGGGGGGGGGGGGGGGGGGGGGGGGGGGGGGGGGGGGGGGGGGGGGGGGGGGGGGGGGGGGGGGGGGGGGGGGGGGGGGGGGGGGGGGGGGGGGGGGGGGGGGGGGGGGGGGGGGGGGGGGGGGGGGGGGGGGGGGGGGGGGGGGGGGGGGGGGGGGGGGGGGGGGGGGGGGGGGGGGGGGGGGGGGGGGGGGGGGGGGGGGGGGGGGGGGGGGGGGGGGGGGGGGGGGGGGGGGGGGGGTCCATTCAAATCATGCAAGTTAGAGTCCAAAACAAGGGCAAAAGTGTTTGGAAAAGTAGATACGACGAAGACGTATCACCGACCAGGTCTGTTGCCTCCCATGCAAACACATCCTTGTTCGCACGGAGGAAACCGATCAGCGCCTCCTCCTGGTCCGGGGGGAGGCCAGCGCCTATGGTGAAGGTGGGACCGGAGCCCCCGTCGTCGACCGGCACCTGCTTCATCTTCGCCCGATCCTGAGAGAACAACTGTTTCGTCTTTGCGGGCGCGGCTTTCGGGATCTCCGGAGTGTCTTTGGCGCCTGGTCTCACCGCAGCCTTGAAGGCGAGCCTGAGGACCAGGAGTGCATCCCGGGTATCCCCCGTTACAGTGAGGATGCCGCTGCTCCCCGGCATCTTGATGACGTTGTAACCGGGGTGCGTCGCTGCCATGAACTTGGCGAGAGCCGGGTACCCAAGGATAGTGTTGTACGGGAGGCTGATGCGGTCGACGTCGAAGTAGATGAGCTCGGTGCGGTAGTTACCACACGTGCCGAAGGTGACAGGTAGGCAGATCTGCCCCAGAGGAATGGCGGAGCCGTCGACCACCCCTGAGAAGGGTCTGGTGGGGGCGAGCTGATCGTAAGGCACATGAAGCTGATCGAAAGCTTCCATAGAGAGGACATGGAGGCCAGCACCGCCATCAATGAGGGTCCTGGTGACTGCAACGTTGTTGATGGTGGGCGTGCAGAGCATGAGGAGCGTACCGGCACCGACCATGGTCTTGGGGTGATCCCTGAACTCGAAGGTGATGTCGGTCTCGGGCGCCGTCCTACCTGGAGGAGCCCCCTGTCGCAGCTGGGCGGCCCCCACCTGTCGGAAGAGCAGCTTGACGTGGCGGCTCGAGGCAGGCGCCTACGACCCGCCGAGAATGGCTGCTGTCGGACCTCGGGTTCCGGCAAAACCCTTAAGGTTCGAACACTGGGGTGCGCGTGAAGTTCTTTCCCTCCTACCGATCCGCGTCCTAACTAGCTAAGATCTCGAGCACGAACTCGACGAACTCACAACACAAAAGACACACGATTTATACTAGTTCAGGCCACCATTGTGGTGTAATGCCCTACTCCAGTGTGGTGGTGGTGGATTGCCTCTCGGGCTGATGATGAACAGTACAAGGGGAAGAACAGCCTCCTGAGGTTGAGGTGTTCTTGTGCTCGGTGAGCTTGTGGGTGAGAGGATGGAAGATGGTATCTCGCCCCTACTGTGGTGGCTAGTTCTACTTATATAGGCCCTGGCCCTCTTCCCAAATATTGAGCGGGAAGGGATCCCACAATGGCCAGATTTGAAGGGGAACATCTAGTACAGCTTATCCTGACAAAAGTGGTCTTCGCCTGCAAAGGCTCTGGTGGTGATGCCACCTTGGGCTCCATGGTGATCTCCGTCTTGCCGTCCTGCTGGTCTTGGTCTCGTTGCACCGATATGGAAACCTTTGCTTGATGCCTCGGTACTCTGCGCCTGCGCTTGCTCCCTTAGCACCAAAGAGGAAGCAAGGACACTGCGCGCGCTGGCGCCCGCCTGATCTTGATCGTCATGGCTCACGTCACGAGAACCTCATGAGGTTTGCCCCGCCTTGATCTCTCCGCCCCTCGCGAGCCTTCCTAGCGAGGCCGCTCCTGAGGAAGCCTTGCGTCATCCGCCTCGCGAGGCTTGGCCCCTGGCGAGGGTCTTGAATGCCTTGTTGCTGAAGGTGGGCCGTACAGGCCTGCTAGCACAGCCACGCCGTGGGCCGCAGGCAGGCAAGTCTGGGGACCCCCGTTCCCAGAATGCCGACAGTAGCCCCCGGGCCCAAGGCGCGCTCGGGCATGGCTTCGAGGCGAAGCCGAAGGTCAAGCACGGAGCGCCGCGGGCCCCAAAAGCCTGCGGCCTTGGTTGACATGTGGCGGTTGATTGGATGTGGGCGTCTCCGCTTCCCCACGCTGCCTCGGCAACTGCCCGACGTGACAAGTCCCTGCGACATGCAAGGAAAACCATCATTACCTATGATCGTGGAGGGCGTTGGTTGGCCTTCTCCTGCTATAAATGAGGAAAGGGCGGAGCCCCCGTCACCCATCTTTTCCCATTCCGCTTGCTTCTTCCTCTGCTCCACCACCGACTCCAATGGCGCCGTCGAAGAGGTTCTCCGCCGCCGAGAAGGGAAAGGCCCCCCGCGAGGGGCCCGGCGATCCGGCGCCCAAGCGGGAACACGGCCATCCCCATAAGCACACCGCGACCCCCGCCGTGGCCCCCGATCTCACGGTGGCGCCACTGCGCGAGGCAGGGGTCGTCGCAGTCGCGGGAGCCCTATTGACGAAGGGAGACGCGCCATGGTCGCGCGGCCTCCCAGGCCGCGCTTCCATTCTGCAGAGGTGTTGCCGGAGTTCGTTGTCTGGTCGGAGGATCCGGCCGGCAACTGGCTTCAGCTTCCGTGCTTCTTTGCCGACGAGCTGCCGGCTTCCGGTCCAGGCGGGCTCTGGCTGTAGGCGGACGGTTGCTACAGCCGGGCTTCTTGGGTTGCGGTTGAGGTCTCCGTCACGGGCAACATGGCTCCGGCCCGCGGTTGGCAGAAGTTCGCCTGCGCGCGCGGCCTGGGCAGGCGGTGCACCCTCCACTTCAAGTACGATGGTGATGTGACCCTCTATGTGAGGGTGTTTGGGGAAGATGGTCGCCGCGCCGGATGCTGCCCCGAGGTGAACGACGGCGAGGAGGTGCTCAGCCTTGGCGATGGTCGGGATGAGGGGGAGGGCGAACCCGCCGGCCGCGCCTCGTCCAGCTACGGTGGCTCTTCTCTCGGCGACAGCTCCATCAGCGGCGGCTACGACCAGCCGCCACGCCGCCACGCTCGCTTCGAAGGTGGTAGCAGGTCGTCTCGTCGCCGCACCTCCGTGAAGCGCGAGGAAGGATCCGGCTGAGCCCGGGACGTCGCCGAGGGCCTGCCCCCGCGGACCGCTGCAGGGGCAAGCGCCGCTTTTGTTTTGTTCTTCCTTTCTTTCCTGCATCAAAAATGAAACCAGTGTGGGCCCGGAGGGGCGTGTATCGAACTATGATTCCTCAATCATTATGCTATGCTTGTTGTTTCCGTGCTGTGCCATTATTTTGTACAGCGATAACTTAGCTTGGCGCATTCGGGGCAGCCTCTTCTTCACGAGGCACTTGTTTCCTCGTGCCCGTCTTGACTTGGTGGTCGCTCAGGAACTGCAAAAATTCATTAGGAAGCTCGCTAGGAAACTTGTCGTTCACCCAAGCCTTGGCCCGGTGCTTCGTATCGCGGTACCTGAGGGGCACGGATTTAGGGGAGATGCGCCAGCTTGTGGGTTCGAACGAGGGTGCCTCGCGAGAAAGCAGACAGAAGGCAGAGAGAGGGAAAAACGCTCGCGAGGGCACCTGGCTAGCCCCCTCGTGAGGTATACAAGAGAGAGAACACAGGTGAACTAGAGTCGGAAATAGCGGGAAAAGGCGACGGAACCAAATCAGCAAGGAACACCAGAAGCAAACTTTGATTAAAAGAGGGCGAGCCAACTACGGAAAGCAAATGAAAAGCCGCGTCCGGCACCTATTCTAGTCTTCAAGTATTCTCACCAGCGCGGAGCTAAGTGCTGCCACTAGGCGTGGGAGGGAGCCCCCGAGGCCCGAGGGCGGCTCTCCGGAGACTCCGGGGCGTGTACAGCCCCACTCATTATTACGTGAGAGTGTCACAGGCGGCGATTCTTCACAGGCACCGGGACTTCTTCACAGGCACTGGGCCTTTCTTCACAGGCACTGTGCCTTGCTTCATGGGTAGAACTTTCGGAGGTGCTGGATGTTCCAGGCGTTCTGGATGGGCACCCCATCCTGCGTCTCCAGGCGCGCGGCGCCAGGCCTGGAGACATGGACGACCTTGAGGCCCTCCCACATACGTAAGAGCTTGTGCAGCCCTTCCCTGGAGAGGACCCGCCTCAGGACGAGGTCGCCCACTTCGAGTGTCCTGGGGGGGGGGGGGGGGGGGGGGGGGGGGGGGGGGGGGGGGGGGGGGGGGGGGGGGGGGGGGGGGGGGGGGGGGGGGGGGGGGGGGGGGGGGGGGGGGGGGGGGGGGGGGGGGGGGGGGGGGGGGGGGGGGGGGGGGGGGGGGGGGGGGGGGGGGGGGGGGGGGGGGGGGGGGGGGGGGGGGGGGGGGGGGGGGGGGGGGGGGGGGGGGGGGGGGGGGGGGGGGGGGGGGGGGGGGGGGGGGGGGGGGGGGGGGGGGGGGGGGGGGGGGGGGGGGGGGGGGGGGGGGGGGGGGGGGGGGGGGGGGGGGGGGGGGGGGGGGGGGGGGGGGGGGGGGGGGGGGGGGGGGGGGGGGGGGGGGGGGGGGGGGGGGGGGGGGGGGGGGGGGGGGGGGGGGGGGGGGGGGGGGGGGGGGGGGGGGGGGGGGGGGGGGGGGGGGGGGGGGGGGGGGGGGGGGGGGGGGGGGGGGGGGGGGGGGGGGGGGGGGGGGGGGGGGGGGGGGGGGGGGGGGGGGGGGGGGGGGGGGGGGGGGGGGGGGGGGGGGGGGGGGGGGGGGGGGGGGGGGGGGGGGGGGGGGGGGGGGGGGGGGGGGGGGGGGGGGGGGGGGGGGGGGGGGGGGGGGGGGGGGGGGGGGGGGGGGGGGGGGGGGGGGGGGGGGGGGGGGGGGGGGGGGGGGGGGGGGGGGGGGGGGGGGGGGGGGGGGGGGGGGGGGGGGGGGGGGGGGGGGGGGGGGGGGGGGGGGGGGGGGGGGGGGGGGGGGGGGGGGGGGGGGGGGGGGGGGGGGGGGGGGGGGGGGGGGGGGGGGGGGGGGGGGGGGGGGGGGGGGGGGGGGGGGGGGGGGGGGGGGGGGGGGGGGGGGGGGGGGGGGGGGGGGGGGGGGGGGGGGGGGGGGGGGGGGGGGGGGGGGGGGGGGGGGGGGGGGGGGGGGGGGGGGGGGGGGGGGGGGGGGGGGGGGGGGGGGGGGGGGGGGGGGGGGGGGGGGGGGGGGGGGGGGGGGGGGGGGGGGGGGGGGGGGGGGGGGGGGGGGGGGGGGGGGGGGGGGGGGGGGGGGGGGGGGGGGGGGGGGGGGGGGGGGGGGGGGGGGGGGGGGGGGGGGGGGGGGGGGGGGGGGGGGGGGGGGGGGGGGGGGGGGGGGGGGGGGGGGGGGGGGGGGGGGGGGGGGGGGGGGGGGGGGGGGGGGGGGGGGGGGGGGGGGGGGGGGGGGGGGGGGGGGGGGGGGGGGGGGGGGGGGGGGGGGGGGGGGGGGGGGGGGGGGGGGGGGGGGGGGGGGGGGGGGGGGGGGGGGGGGGGGGGGGGGGGGGGGGGGGGGGGGGGGGGGGGGGGGGGGGGGGGGGGGGGGGGGGGGGGGGGGGGGGGGGGGGGGGGGGGGGGGGGGGGGGGGGGGGGGGGGGGGGGGGGGGGGGGGGGGGGGGGGGGGGGGGGGGGGGGGGGGGGGGGGGGGGGGGGGGGGGGGGGGGGGGGGGGGGGGGGGGGGGGGGGGGGGGGGGGGGGGGGGGGGGGGGGGGGGGGGGGGGGGGGGGGGGGGGGGGGGGGGGGGGGGGGGGGGGGGGGGGGGGGGGGGGGGGGGGGGGGGGGGGGGGGGGGGGGGGGGGGGGGGGGGGGGGGGGGGGGGGGGGGGGGGGGGGGGGGGGGGGGGGGGGGGGGGGGGGGGGGGGGGGGGGGGGGGGGGGGGGGGGGGGGGGGGGGGGGGGGGGGGGGGGGGGGGGGGGGGGGGGGGGGGGGGGGGGGGGGGGGGGGGGGGGGGGGGGGGGGGGGGGGGGGGGGGGGGGGGGGGGGGGGGGGGGGGGGGGGGGGGGGGGGGGGGGGGGGGGGGGGGGGGGGGGGGGGGGGGGGGGGGGGGGGGGGGGGGGGGGGGGGGGGGGGGGGGGGGGGGGGGGGGGGGGGGGGGGG